>JAHWFP010121254.1:0-25943 GCA_023313725.1 Lithobius niger
AATTTCGGCCATAGAGCCGTGAGGAATTTCGGCCATAGAGCCGTGAGAAATTTCGGCCATAGAGCCGTAAGAAATTTGAGGTCATAGAGCCATGAGCAATTTCGGCCATAGAGCCGTAAGAAATTTGAGACCTTAGAGCCATGAGAAGCTTAGGCCGTGCGACCGTGAGAAGTTTAGGCTGTTGGGCCTCGAATGGTTGGCCGTGGGGCCTCGAATGGTTGGCCGTGGAGCCTCGAATGTTTGGCCGTGGGGCCTCGAATGGTTGGCCGTAAGACTTATCGGCCTTAGGGCTCGGTGAAATTTTGGGGCATTGAGACTTGCGAGAATTTGTTGTCCTGAGACCCTCGGGATGTTGGCCATAGAACCATACAGGGTATTGGCCATGGGGCCGTTCAGGATTTTGGCCATGGCGCCTTACGATATGTTGCCGGATGGGCCTTGAGATAATTTGGCCAGCGGAGTTTTGTAATGAACGAAAAGGCGATGGGTATGGAGTTTGTCGGTGGAGCCAGGAGGGCCAGTTTAGGCCTAGGAGAGCAGTATGCCGGTGCTGTTAGGCATCTTTAAGATTGTGGTCGGTTGATTAACCTATTCTAAGTATTGCATATCTACGTTTATTACTGGTGAGGCCTTAGAGGTGTTTTTAGGCCGGTGCGTCCTGGAGGTGAGAAGGTTGGCTGGTTAGATCCTGACATGACAGTTGGCCTGGCGGGACTTGCGGTGAGTTGACCTGTGCAGCCTTGCGGTTTGAGTGGACAGGTGGAACCTTGAAGTAGGAATTGGCAGATGAGGCCAGGGCATGCAGGTTGGCCTGTGTATCCTTGGCATACAAGTTTGGCCTATGTGGCATGGCGGTGCTTTTGGCCCGGGTGACAGGGCTGTGGAATGGAGGCCTGGTGTGAGACTTACCGTGAGGTGGATTTGTGGCAGGGGCTGCTTTCAACCGTGGTGTTTTTTAGCTGGTAGGACCTACCTCGAGACTCGGTTTTTGGGCCTGGAGGGCTTGCTGTGAGGTGCGATTTTACTGACTGGGAGAAGGTTGGGCCTGGGAGGCCTGCCTGGAACTGTCGGTTGGACCTAAGAGGTTTTGTACCGGTTGGGCCTAGCGAGGCCTCGGTGTATTTTGATCTGTTCGGTCTGGTAGGCATCTTTAACTTGTCGGGCAGTCATGCTTTGACGGTGCTGTTGGAGAAGGGCCTATGCGGCGGCGTACGCGAGTATGGAATGACCCGCATGGCTTGTCGGTGTGCGCGATGGCTGGGTAGCCTTTGGCACGCGTTGCGTTGACTGTGAGAGGGCTCTGTAGCCGTTGGTGCGAGTGCTGGCCGTGCGGAGTGAAGTTGGTCAGGGGGGCCCCTGGGGCATGGAATTGCCATGGGGCTGGTCTTTCAGTTGGGTCTGGCCTGGGAGCGAGTCCGACTTGTACGGTTGGATGGATCTGACTGGTCGTGCCTTCGGCAGGGCCTTGGCTGCACTCTGCTGCGAGTGGCTGGTCGCCAGGGTAGGTGGATCTGGTTTGTTACAAATGTTATTGGCGGGGCGATGACCGGGATTTTCGGTAGAACGTGGGTCAGGAAATGGACAGTTGATTGGCGGTTTGTGGTGATACGTCGGGTTTGGACCACTCCGTTGGGTGCTGTGTTGTGGTGAGGGCCAGGGGCTCCTGGTACTCTTCAGGGCATGCTCTTACCCTGTGCGGCAAATTGGCATGGTCCAGATTGGTTTCGTGGTAGCCAGGTTTGGTGGTTTGGCAGGACATCCAAGGCACGGTACAACTAGGTTGACCTGTGTCTACACCGAGATCGACGCGTGGCCTGCAGGTAAGGTAGAAAGGGATTTGCAGGTCCGTGTCAGCCGACACGAGCTGGACTACAAGGTTAGGTGGTCTCATTTAATGCAGTGCGTCGCTAAACTGCGTTAGACCTGCCGCTCGTTTCGAGCCCCGTGGTGGTGTGTTGAGTTGCCTGGATGCTGATGGCTGTGTTTCGGGCAGGTGTGCCTCTGGTCGTAGGAGGAAGTTGGTCAGGGTTTGCTGCCGCAGTAGGTTTCTTGTGGTACCACCTTCGGGTGGGTCGGGGTTTGCACACTTGCTTACCACCAATCTACCCAACGGTACAACCGTTAGGGAGGATACGCTGGAGAATTTAAAAATTCTACCAGAAAACTTACCTAGTTTTTGTAGGAGAATTGGAATTCTCCGAGTATCCGACCGTGCGGTTCTACCGTGGGAGCCCGCCCACCTCCCTTGCGCAAGATGTGGGCCTTTGTCAAAAGTGGTGAAACGGGGAGAGCGGAAGTGATGGGAGACGGACCGGAAGTGACGAGGAAAAGGTAAGAGGTGCTGGGATTGGTTAAAATTTTTTTCAGGGGTCGGCGGTAAATGACGTTAACCCAACGGTAGAACCGCACGGTCGGATACTCAGAGAATTCCAATTCTCCTACAAAAACTAGGTAAGTTTTCTGGTAGAATTTTTAAATTTTTTAAGAGAAGGAGTAAGCATTGACTTTGCTTTGTTTGTGTTCCTGGACTTATTTCATGCAAAAGTTTGTTTTTAACCATAATTCACAAACACTAAACCTGAGTAAAGAAAAAGGTTTTCCTATTTTATTTTGCATGTAAATTGGATTATCCGAATTTTTGATCTGAACACCCTTCAGTCCCATTAGTTTGGATAATCGAGGTTCTACTGTAATGCAGATTTTTTGGAAATGCTTCGCTTTATAGTCTGATCCAACAGGCGGAAAAAAAAACGGCTAACGGTTTTAAGCGCATGTGTCGCAGAAAATTAAAAAATTCCATTGCAGAAAAAATTGCAAAAAAAAAAGTATGTATCATGTGCGTGGAATTTATGTTTTTCTTCTGCTGAAACCTTGTTTCCATGCTTGCAAGGAACAAAGATTCATTATTGATCAAAAAAAAAAAACGCCCAGTGTGGCTGGAACTATCACACATAAAACTGTTATTCCAACCTCTGAAATTAACCCTCCCCCCCCAAAAAAAAGAGAAAAACATCACGCACCATTCAGCGGTTGCATACATCTTTTTTATTGTAGGACATATTTTTTTTATAATTCTAGCCCAACTTTCACCAGTAATGAAGCTTTGTTGCTCACAAGTATCTAATTTGTTCCTGTGGTGTGGGAGGCATATTAAATTTACACACTGGAAACGTTCAAATTCAAAAAGTAAATACACACACTGTCCTTAGCGAATTTCGTTAGACATTAGATGACAAATGATATTTTCAAGTCCTATCTTCACCAGGCTTCTCCCTGTTGTGCTTTGTTGTGTCTACACCGCTGCGCGTGTTCGTGCCGTGTAAAATTGGCGAAAGCCGTTGCCTCCTGTATTCATAGGGCTGTTCTGTTCAAGTCATCATTCGTCATCTGATGTCTATCGAAAATTTGCCAAATACAGTGTGTGTGTGTTAATATTTAATGTTTGTTGGAATTTTCTCCGGGATGTATATTTTAGAAGCAGTGATCAAATGACCTTGACACTAGTTGACAAGGTCATTGGGTCAAAGGAGACCATTTCCATTTATCAAATCATCTAACTTGCGTGACTATTTGTTAGTAATACTTGAGCCAGCTAACGTTGCTGTAGTTGACGTCAATTTATGTTTTTTGCACAAAGTTTGGCACTATTGTTTCTTAACCTTTCTTACAGATTACTTAAAGCATTACCTGAGAAAGGTGACTCACATGGAACCGTGCGCCCTTCCCAAGCGCATGGTGAGAGGTATGGCTGCGTTGGTGCGCCGAGTTTTGCCAGGCGTTGGCCGCATTGCCCAGTCGGCAGCTGCATTTTTCTCGTGAGCCTGTCTGCAGATCACCTGCTAGTACTCCAGTAACGAAAAAAACTATGTTCTTGATGATCCCTGCGTTTCAGTTTGGGGTTTAAAGGCAGCTTCAGCTGATGACACTCCACCTGGTTATCGGCCGCTAGCATGGCTGAGGGTGGAGATAAGGTGATCTGCAGGTCTACAAACAATAAAAGCAGCGTTGGTTTCGGTAACCAAAACGATGAGATGGCACTGGTTGACACTGACATCGCCGTAGTTCCTCTAAATTTATAATTGTGGACATTCTAGATATCAGTAATTAATTAATTATATAATGGTTATTATTATTCCTGTTTACATTTTTTTAAGTTTTAATTTTTTTGTGACAGAGTTTAAAAAGATTTGTATGTTTATGCTGAAATGATTTGTTGTAATTTACATTTACGTGAAATATTGTTTTTTACCTATTTTGTGAAATGTAAAGTTTTACACCCTGCCTGTTCAGGCTTGAGTTTGCTTTAGTTTGTTGAGAAACGGTTGGTGTAAAGAATATTTTATTGGATGTGTAAGTTTACTTTGTAGCCTGTCAGTTGTTGTTTATACCGTCACAAACTTTGACGGAAAAACCTCAGACGATGCTTTCATTATAAGTGGACAAAAATGGGGTACAAAACTTGCAACTTATAAAATGCATGGCTACTCAACAGGTCCAAAAATCAACTATCTTCAATATATCAACGATTTGAATCGATTCAAAGTATAAGTACTCTTAAAAAGAATTTATAAAGAATGGCTCATTTATTCTGTTGTCTACACAACAAAAAAGTGGTTTATTAGTTGATACTATCGATTTTTAGGTGTCTGAAGGATATAATTTTATTTAGTATTTATGGCGAGATATTTGAGAGTTGCTGCATTATTGCTTCATTGAGATCATCATGGTGGGTAGCTTTGAAATCTAGGATGGTTAGGGGTAGGGATCCAGTTGTAATAACTGCTCCGTGTTTCCATGCTAGGAGAGTTCAGTGCCATTACAGAATATTGCCGTACTCGGCAGACTAAGGTTACCCGAAGCAGTATATTCTTTAACCCTACGTTTCCATAATTTGCCTAAAAATATTCCAGGCCACAATTTCCTGTGAAAAGTACAACCACCTACATTGTCTGCTTAATAAATTGTTAAAATCATGTAAACTACCTTTTTTCGCCCAATTGTTTGTTCTAATGAAAACATGAACCTGTTTTGTCGACCTATTTTGTTAGTAATTTTTTTATTGGAAGCTTGCCCTCTGCGGTTAAAAGGCGATGAAATGTAACAAATGTCGATATTTGTGTCCCTGGCCATGAAGGGTTAATTTCATTTCTCTTATGTCTGAAGAGAGGGAATGGTCCTGTTTATAAAATGGCTAAACTGTTGAAGCAGAAAGCAGTGTAGTTGGGAGAAATGGGGCTTCAAACTGTGAATCCAATCACGGTAGGGGTTGAGAAATTCCAAAACCGGCAATACAGTACACACTAGTAATAATGAATAAGCGAGTGTGCAAGTTCATTAGAGCGCTGTAGAAACAAAATTTGACAAAAAATAAAAAGAAACCTAGCCTTTACATTGTCGTCGCTATTTTTCAAAATCGTAGATGTTTGCTTTTATTTTTTTATTGTTAGTGAATGTTGTTTGGTTGTAGGTGACCACTTTATTTGAAACCTTTGGAGTTTTGTCTCAGATAGTAAACTAATTCTTGTTATGGGTCGGTAGCACCAGAAGCAGTACTGGCTACGTGGATCACACACACGGTAGATTGCTTGGTTACAATAAGTACAGAGTAAAGGTTGAAATATGGTCGAGTGCCAAAGTATGATTTAAAAATACCAATTCTGACTGCCCTGAAAATGCTGAACAAGGATTAGCTGATTAAAGGTTTTAAAAGTGGTTTTTAATGCGTAAATTAAAAAAAGTGGCCATTTTATTAACCTCCTAAAATACGTACGTATGTTGTGTGGCTGGGTTTCCACCATGTAGTAAGGATGAAAGACGGAAAGCCGAAGGCTCAACACTAGTATGTATGTACGTATGCAGGTGTTAAATGTTGCCTACGGATGTTTCCTTTTGGCCGTGTCAGTATGGTTCAGCGTAGACCTCGGCCTTTGATTTCAAGTGTTGTGAGTTTGATTCGCCACTCAGGCAGTCTGACATACAAGTCCAAAAGGTAACGTAAATAGGTTTGCATCTATTTATTTAATTTGTAATAAGAAGGTGCCCCCCCCCCCCAACCATATATTTATAAAAATTGTTTGCTGTAGGGGAAAAATTTGTAGTCGAGAGGTGCGTGTATTTAGAGAGTACATGTACTGTAAGTAAATAAGCAATCAGCAAAGCAAAAAGTAAATGAAGCAGATTAATGAAGTTGGCATTAGGACTTGCCTCAGGAGTCGAATTTCCAAATTTTAATCGGGGTGAAAATTTTCACCCAAATTCCACAATTTGGAATTGTGCAAAACCAGTATGTAAACCCACACTGTGGTCTCCTACTTTATAGCCATTGAAAATTTCGATATTTAGCATCTCCAGTAATATGTACCATTTTTTCCTACACTTTGCTTAACTGACTATTCAACTGAAGAACCTATATCCAGTTTAACCATATGTAGTAAAAATTGACAGTGGAATCTAATTCCAAGCTGTTTAAAATGACGCAAATCTGTAGCGTGTGGGGGTTCAAAAGGTGTGAAAAATTTAACTTCGGTGTCCAATTTTGCACTCCAACGCTGATATTGAGTGTATGCCGGAAAAGCCAACATCCAGGGGGCCGCTCGTGGCAAGAGCTGCATCAGGAGTGCAAAGTGCGATTTTGGAATGCAATTTTGTCCCTGTACATCCGAATATTTCAGCCCCTGCTTGCACAGGGCATCCGAATATTTCGACTCGGATGCGTAGGGGCATCCTGAATATTTCGTTAAGGAGCGTTTAGGACTGGAGGATCTAGCTTCATCAACAAGAATTAATTGCTAGTTGAGTAAATTGTATCTGGAAGGCACCACCGGTTCCACTCATGATTTTCTAATTCCTTCATGCTCTTCTAGGGAAACATCAGTTACGCATTGAAAATATTCATCTGCCTGCAAATTTTCGATAAACAGCGAAATGCTGGTATGGTTTGTGTCGTTTTCAGGGACTACTGCAGTGTTGAGTTGCTTTCACTGGCTCTTCCTTGCGTTGGTTTTGCAGAATTTAAAATTAAGGACGTGTAATTTCTGCGATTTTGCGAAATCTTAAATTGTGCAACATTTTAACTGTAAAGAGTTGTACAAATTATTCTTGAATTGTCTGGTAAACAATCACCAACTCTAGCAAAAAGTGCACCTAATTTTCGCAAATTTCAGCAAATAGGCCTACCTGAAAACTTCACAAATTTCAACAAATTGTGCAAAGTCAACCACATATTGGCTTTCTTCGTACATGACACCAAAATAATTTTAATAAAAAATAATCCTGAATAATCAACAGCTAGCCACAGGAATGAAATTACGAGAACAGCTATCGCTGTTGCAATCCTCAGGCGAGTGCTGTGCCGATCAAAGCTGTTGGTTCACGGTTGCCCGACCTGAGCAGTTGATCAGCATCAACCATGTACGTGGTGCATATTTGTTTTAAATAGTTTTACTGGAGTTGTATTGCACCCCTAATTTCATGCTCCATTGAACTTTTTTACTTTTTTTTTGTTATCGTACAGTTTAACAACGAACACAAGGGGATTCCATCGTCAAACTCAACTCCATTGCAACAAAATGCACTGCAAAATTGGCCCAAGTATATTAGAGTCATAATTGCTGGAATTATGTAGAAAATTTCCGCTCATTTTCACAACGAGGACACTTTTTAATGTCCAGCTAATTTTCGGTATCCTCAGGCACTCCCGACAAAAGTTTTTGGCCTCCGTGTGTTCCTACATCGTTGTCGTCTGCTTCGAATTTGTAACCGACTTTGAAGCAGACGACAACGATGTAGGAACACACGGAGGCCAAAAACTTTCGTCGGAGTGCCTGAGGATGGTGGCAGCCAGCTACCGAAAATTAGCTGGACATTAAAAAGTGTCCTCGTTGTGAAAATAAGCAGAAATTTTCTACATAATTCCAGTAATTATGACTAATAGTGACGAGAACTTTCACAGTAAGGTAACGAACGATGTTTTTCTAGAGGCCCAAGAATATTGCGGAAATTACAACGTCCTTAAAATTGCCACTTGGTGACCAGTGATCTCTATCAGCACGAGTGGAAGCGGAGCTTGTGATGGCTTTCCACTTGGAGGTGAGGAGATCTTGGATCTTGGGATGGACGAGTTGGTTGGGCAGGCTGGGAGATGGATATTCACCAGTGGAATACTTAGTTTTATCAGGTGCTGGATAGTGATGGATTCAAGAGCCCTCAGACGACTATCCCTGCCAGAATTTGACACGAGTATAGTGGTGGCTTGGTTCCGTTGGCAATGGAATTGCAGTCTGTGGGGTTGTTATCTGAAAGCTCGAGAATCCATCGCTATACAGCACCTGCAAAATTAAATATCACCCTCGTGAATATCCAGCCCTACCATCAGCCAACTCGTTCACCACAAGATCCTCTCACCTCCAAGTGAATTGCCAACACAAACTAGCAGCCGCGATCGGCAATTTCAAATTCTGCAAGACCAACACAAGGAAGAGCCGATGCCGTAAACTCAAAACAACTCTCACTGCAAACAAACTACTCCATCATTGAAAAAACTAGCATTCACTTTCCAATGGATCAGTCATGTACTGGACATAGTTTGGCTGTCGTAGATATGCCTGAAGATTATTTATATTTAGTAAGTATTAGCTGATACGAATGGTAGGCCTAACTACTCAAATATAGGTCTTATCACAGGTGTGCCAGGAGTAGTGTCTTGTACACTTACTGTTTGAGATCTTTCCTTAGCATATAGGGAAAAATAACCCAGTTACAAACTTATCTGGACACGTTGCATCTCAGTCAGCCCCCCCCCCCCCTCCAATTATGCTATAGTGGAAATGGTTCACGAGTTTTGGAATGCACACTTGTAAGTGAAGGTGGGGGCGAGAGAAGGAAAAGCACGGGAAGAGGTTGAAATCTGAACATGCTGCAACCTCTTTTTTTCGTTTGGTTGTAATTATGAATGACATACCAACTAAATTTTAACTTTACTTTGGCATTTCGTGAAAAACGGATTTTTTTGTTTTGGGGGGTATGTTGGGGGGGGGGGGGGCTAAACACGGGGAAACAAATTGCTTTTTTAACAAATGTTTGAATATTTTTTCTTTGTGAATATTCAAAGACTAATTCATCAGGCTAGTCCTAATGCTGACTTAACTCTGTTATCCACCATAGGCCAAAATACATCCAGTAGCTGCTGAAAGAGCATGGTAGTCTCTGGCAATGCCTCACAATCGGTCAAACTTAGGAGAAGAAAATTAATTTTGGCAGTGGTACCAGCATTTGCGGTAAAGATTTTGACTAGTGATAATTTTGGGCACCAACTGGTTGTAAACCAAATGTTTAATTTTACAGCGCCTTAGATTGGTACTTGCTAAACTCTAATTATGCCATGGATTTCGTATAGCCGCAGTTGGAAGTAAAAAGCGTCACCCATGCAGCGAAGCTTCTCAGCTGCCCCATCTTCAGTGGGCCATTCAATCAAGTGTCCTACATGCAAAATTATTCAGTGTGACATTAATCAAGTATGACATGAACTTACGGTGACTCTTACAATCAACTGAAGCAAAGAATCTTGTTTAAGCAGTTTCCGTATTAAATTAATTTCTTTGAAAAAAAATCCGGGTGCTGTGAATCTTGTTTCAAATTTGTCGTGCCACTGTCTGCCACCAGCTAATAAAGCCCAGGCTGTCGGTTAAAAACCAAGCCATTTTTACCGGGCTATAATTGGGAGACCTGTTACAACTAGTGACCGGCTACTTCTTCTCGATGTTGCCAAAGAGTTCAATTGGAGTTCGTAAAGCTCAATGAAATGAGCCAATGAAGCACTTGGTGTTAATATTCAGCAATACCAGTAACAATTTTGTCAATATCAAGCCATTTTGACCCGGCTACTACTAATTCAAGATGGACAAATCACCCGGCTACAATTATAGACCACCTACAATTGAGTACCTGGCCACATGTAGAGGATTTACAGCAAGTTAATAAAATTTGCATGCCTCATTTTGCGTGAGGAACAGTTTTTAAATTTTGTGTGGCCTAAATCGCGAATGAATTGTCAGTTCCACCTACTTTCCTGTTAATGTTAATTATTCAGATCAATACTTGAGGAATTTTTGATTCATCTGTGGTGTACCATACTGGTGGTAATCATACGTGGTGTACCACGGTGATACATTTTTATTTTAATAAATTGCGATCGTATTTTGGGGTGAAATTTTTAATAGATTGTTCCTTCATTGTCAAAAACAAGAGTTTTTGCACGTTTCCTAAAATTATAATTAAGCTGCGCTGATCCAACTACTATACTCGGAGGTGCTTGCTGCCGTGCCTAACAATTGAATGAATCTTCATTTTTGGTAGACGTGTTTGCTGCTGTGTCTGGCAAATGAAACTTTCTCAAAATTGATGATTGTTGATGGGTAAAATTAAATAATTCGTATTTCAGTTACAGGCATGTATGTAGTTTAAAGGCAAATTAGGCTACGTTGTAGGCCTCAAAGTTGGCAGCCTGAAACTATAGGAAGGCATATTTATTTCGTAGATGCGGACTTTCAGAGCTGAGCTGAATTGTTGCAAAGTGGGTAGCATACCTCTGTAAATGAAAAAAATTACTTGCAACAATTTTGTGGCACACTTCACGGAATGTGGCATAGGGCTGATGGTTTGTACAGATTGGAGCAAAAAGTTTGGTCTGCCAACTATAACAATTAAGATTTGTGGTATTGTTATGTTGAATTGAACATAATACCTTAATCCTTAACTCTTGTAGTTCATCATTGTTAGCAGACCAAAATTTTTGCACCCCTTTGTTGTAGGTGGTGATTCCCATGAGGAAATCATCAGCCAGTCCAGTTTGTTTATTTTTAAACATTTCCAGCTTCCTTATGCATATTTATGCTAACCAAGGGAGAGCGACTGAAAGGGGATGTGCTAATTGAGTAAGCAAAGCAAACAAAAATCAGCATTTGTTAGCCACTGTTAAATGTGATATAACTTAATCTGGTGAAACATGAACATAACAGATGAGCGACCAAACTGTACCAGTGTAGCAAACGGTGCATCCAACACCACCGGTGCATAGTACAGGCTTCAGTTAATGTCACACACAAAATCTAATCAAAGAGCAGTAGGTTGACTTAAGTTTTCAGTGTGGAACGTTCGACATTTGTTGCAGAATTTCGTGTAGTTCTATTCGTGTAGTTCTATCTGCTATGGGTTGTTTGGCAGTACCGGTAGTTGTTACCGGTATTTTGGTAACCGTAAATCCTCTGGTTAGATCACCAGGCGTATTCACGAAACTGCAAAATATTGCCTACTTTTTTTTGTGAAGCTCGGAAAGTCGATTAGTATTTTCAATTTAAACATCCTCAGTTTCAACCCTTTGCCTCATGTATTGGATTGACCAATGGTATCAAAACTGTGGTTATTGGAAATTTTCTACCTTGACGATTTTCATTGTTTAAAAATTTCGTCGTCTTTGGCAACAAATAAAGCTGGTAAAGCCAGCGCTTGAATAAAAAAATATTTACCTATCGCTAAGAATGGAAAAAATGTAGATTTGTTCATTTTAAGATTCTGCGTCTTAGAATACCATACTAGTGCAGACATGCCACTGACCAGGATATGCTACCAATTATTGCTGTAGATATTTTTTGCTAATTGTTTTGTTTCAGAGAAAGACATGTTCTAAATGGTATTCAATAGCATAATGCATTATTGGTTAGCCATCCTGATCAGAGTTGAATTAAACTTGTTGCTAATATTGTTGCCGTTTGATGGCGTAAAGGAATTGAGCTGTGAGAAGTGGGCAAAGTTTATGTTTTACGTAACTGAAAATTAAGGACTTGTCACCAAGTGCCAAAAGATGATTGCGCAACTTGGAATTGCATTTCTTTACAAGGTAGAGGGTTCATATCAGTGCAGACAAATTGCAATTATTCCAAATAAACCATTTTTTTTTTTAAATATTGTGTGTGTGATTAAATTTTGTTTCCTTTGGGCTGAACCATGATGGTGTCCTAAGCTTAAACAGATTAAACCACAAGAGTATGAAAAATAGGTCCAACGACTATAATGAACTTAGCTAAAAATAAGCTGGCCTCGTAGCGAAGTGGTTTGGCCATCAAATTACGTTCTAGCTGATCTTATGTATACAAGGGTACAAGATTCTGGCCCTAGATATCTGCCTATTTTCTTCACAAGCAATCCTACAACTGGGCTTTCATATTGAGGCTGTCGACGTATGCAGATGCAGACAAAACTTGCGGTCATTAAACCTTGTGCACACGACAAGGATAAGCACTTAGGTTTTTAATGTGGCATACAATGTTTGCACTTGCTCACCTACTCTACAAATAAGGGTTTGTAAGTGTTGCAGAATAAGCTGGGCCGACATGTTACCATGTACCAGCAAAGCACTTGCAGTTAAAAAAATACGGATGCAAACCTATTTACGTTACTTTTTCGGCTTAAATGTCAGACTGCCTGAGCGGGGAATCGAAGCCACGACCTTTGAAATCAAAGACCGGAGTCCTAACCATGTCAGTATAGCTGAGCGGTTAGGACTCCGGCCTTAATTTCAAAGGTCGTGGGTTCGATTTCCCACTTAGGCAGTCTGACATTTAAGTCCAAAAAGCAACGCAAATGCAAACCTAACACTTATCGAGCCCAATTGGCTTTCTGTCCCATTTAGTTCATCTAGTTGGGCATTAGCGTGGTCATTTTGAAAGCTCTGGAGAGCAGCCATGAGACAGAAGTATAAGAGAATAAAAGCGAAGGTTTCGTCATTATTGTATACCCATCTTGACCAATGAAGATGGTAGACTAGTTTCCAGAGGTGGGGGAGCAGTGGCTGATGTCTGCCGTACTTGTCAAAGGAGCAGCCTGCTTGGCTTGCCATATTGCAGCCCAAGCAGGGTCCCATGTGCGCAGGGTGAACTGAAAGGCAGGAACGCACTATGGATGGTCTACTAACACAATTCAAAAGTTCGTTGTGCTGGTGTCATTGTTTTGAGCGACTGCCCTTCAACACACCCTGTGTGCACGGGACCCTGCTGCCATATGGGCTGCAGTACGTCAAGCCTAGCAGGCTGTTGCCCCAACCCCTGTATCAAGTAAGGCAGATACTGCGCGCGTCAGCGAGTCCCTCCTCATTTAACTTTCGAACTATTAGTAGGTGCGATTAACTTGGCTAACAAGATTAACCTTGGCAGCCTTTCCCTGGTTGAATGATATCCCTACTTTGAAAGGCCCCACCTTTTTTGAAACTTGGCAGCTTCTCTTATACTAGTTTTGGTTTTGGGTGGATAATAAAATTACTCACGCCATCTTCAACAGCTACTATAACGAAAATTTTGCCCACAGTTTATGTCTTACTCCATCCCCACCTCTCCGAGTAAGGCTGCACTGATCCCCTTCCAGGCCTTCTGCCACCCCTCTTCCAATGCCAGCATTTCGAATAACTTTTCTCTGATATTGAAAACAAACACCTGTTTGTCCGCAGTTTTGAGTCCACCACCCCTGTTTGTCCGCAGTTTTGAGTCCACCACCCCTTTCATAACCAAAACAAAATATGTGACAAAACTTGTCTATTTCCTAACTTCTCACGTGGTATTCCAAATTGTTTGGGTTATCAAGGGAGGTGGTGTGTATGGCTTCCTTGGCAACCTCTCGGCATGCTTAGGCTGCCACCTTTCCGAAATGAACGGCTGGTGCAGGGCCCTGGATGTGGCTTCCGGCCCTGCATCATCCAAGTGCCACAAGGGGCTTTTCTTTTGCTAACCACTCTTACACATCCTCTCCACGTTGTTAACCACCACTACTCTTACACATCCTCTCCAAGTTTTCCTCTTTTCCCCTTTGCCAAACAGGTACCAGAGGAGAGAAACTGAGATGGTTCGGCCTAGTGCCTAGAAACTTGTAAAGTTGGGATGAATCCCAACGTTTTTGGTGACGGGCAAGGGCCAAGATGTCACAACTCGGCCCAGTTGTAGTGCTCAAACCTAACAAAGCAATCACCTTCCCATTGGGGGGGGGGGGGGGCACCTGACACCTCCAGAGCTGCCCGATGGATACAGGATATGACTGGTCAACATTTGGTAACGCTGTGGTTGTTGAGCAGGTGGTGGAGAACTTCGTTCATTTGGATGAGCCTGCAACAACTCGTTCACTGCTGTGATCCTTGCTGCTGCTTGATTGATCTTAACAAGGCCAACACTGGTCCCAGTTTCATGGCGGACACAGGATTGCATTCAGGCCATTCGGGCCCATAGGTGAGCATTGGTTGCATTTAAAGTCAGCTTAACTTCTTAATTTCAAGCACTGCCGTGCCCAAGCCAGGTTGCGTCATTCACGAGGCTAAGCATGCTTCGTGGCGTTTTGTCGATCATGCGTTTCACACCACCGCAGCAAGTGTGAAAGAAGGTGCCAAATCTTGGGGAGAATGTGTATTCCAGGTGATAAAATTAATAAGGGTGGCAAATGTCACGCTGGATAATGACGATTGTCTTGCATCGGCATTTGCGCCAATCTCGAGTCTGAACCATTATTATCAGGGTTTCCTTGAGATTAAGGCACATTCTCTTAAGACTTCCATTCTATGGTCTGGAGGATTACAACCTACCATTCATCGTGCAGGCATGTTTCAGCTTTGTCCCAAGTTGCTCACCTGTTGAAGCATCTGTTTCTGGCCTCCCTGCAGTTCTTGGTGATGATGTAGAGGGCTCTATTCCTGCTGGATGGAAGACGGCAACCCCCCCCCCCCCATCTTCTCTTGCAGGTTGGTCTGGGTGCTGGTAGTCAGAGGGAATAATCTCAGTGTGGCGTAACAGATTAATCGGTTAACTATCAAGCAACCGGTTGCACCAGGATCAGTTGTGATGGAGGGTCAACCAACTAGTTCAAATCTTTTTTGACTTGGCATTACGGGGCTCTCCATCACCTCGACAACTACGGTTTGAGAGGACGGATGCTGCTGTGCCTTTCGGCTCTCCTCACCGGCTGTTCCTCTTTCCTGCCTGTACTATTGCGCAACAAGCCGCTGTTGCCCAGTCATTGTTTGATTCTGCCTTCACTTTCACGGAGCTTTTATGCAGACCTGTGAGCTGCAACTGGCAGCATTAGCTGGGCAGCCAGTAAAATAGTTACCCCCTTTTGCCATCAACAGACACTTCTCCTGGATTCTTGTTTGAACTTGGGGACAGGCCCAAATTCCCATGGCCCCACAGGCACGTTTCCTGGTTGTAATGTTTGATTCTAGGTTGTCTAGGCTTTCGCCAACTTAAAGAGAAAAGCTTCTGGGTCCTATCTTACGGGTTCTGTCAGGCACTTCTTGAGGTGCAGGTCGCACTGTCATGCTGCGCAATGACTGAGTCCTAATTCACTCGATTACGATTGCATGGTGAATGGTTCGGCTAGCGACCCCCATTGCCATGGTAAACCCTGTACTCCCAAGGAGGCCTGCGGTTGGCGACTTGGGCATTTCAGAGATCTCCAGTGGTAGCAACTCCTCCCTTGGAGCTTCGATTATGACCTTTGGCCATTCACCGGCAACACTAGCCTTTAAGTATGCTGTTTGACTGCATGCTGTGCCTTCCAGTCATCCTTGGCCAATGGTTTTAGTAAGGGAATTGTAGGGAGGCAGATGCAGGGTGTGTAAACGACTTCCACGATAGGCTCCAGCAGTCCTGTCAGGAGATGGCTTTTGAAATGACCCGCGTGTTGCGGCTTGGCGAGTTGCCAGTAGCCCCTTAGGTTTCCACTGGCCGAAAGGGACGAGTTTGGCATTGGAATCGATGGTGCCGACGATAAGACGCCGAGTTCCAAGCCTGTAATCCTTTTATTCTTCAGAGTTATAATTTTTTTTTGGGGGGGGGGCGCCCCCGGGTGAACTAGAAGGTTGTAAAGATCGAACCGGGCTCCCAGGGGAATGAAAATTTATTCTGAAGTGAACTTTGATTTGGACTGGTTGACCCCGAGACAGATCTTGAAAAAGGTCGAACAAGTAGTCATTCACTTTACATTCCTTCATCCTGAAATATTCGACAATAGTTGGGAGAGCGGGAATGTTAGTGACTCATTGAAAAACGTTCATAAAAATTATCAAAAGTGAAAATTGGTAGCTAGGTTGCGACTGTCAGGGCCTTGGATAAACACTACGACTGCAAGAAAAATGACTATTGGAACGGATTTCTTTCCTTTCAGAAGAAAACGAAGGACTGCGCCGCTGGAAGCCTAGGAGGGCAGCGTGAACAAGATCGGGACAAGTGGCGACTTCACTGGACAACTCACGACTTCCCCGCGATATTTAGGGACAACAGGCAGTTTGTGCAAACTTCTGTCAGAATCGAGACACATCCGGCAACTAGCGTATACAGAACACTTTTTGCGATAGCTGTGGACAACCAAGATAACTCGAGATAACTGGGGACTTGCAATGACTAATGGAGAAGAGATTCTTATGGAGTAACGTTTTCAAAATGAGTTTGGACAATGTTCAGTTATTCGCCGTTTTCTCTCCATCTCCATGTTGCATTTTCTCGATTGGTTTCATGCCTGCCACTCGAGCGGCCCGAAACCTCAAGAATGGGGACTGTCGATTAGCTTTTTTATTGCGCGTTTGAAATTATATGAAACTGGCTTAGCACTTGCCATTTTGGGGGGTAGTCCCGTCAGAGACAGCCCCTTGGCAAATTCCCCTTTTCACGAATTCCATCACTTGATGATCGTGGCGATGGAGTATTCAGGCCCAAATCCCCTTCCACACGAAGGCATGAAGGAGGGTCACGAAACTACTTTGCATGGCTTCGCAGGATGGTTTACGAAAGACGTCAAAATCTGTCAAATGCCTCACTCGCTACTTGAGTACAACAATTTTGACCTTGTAGGCACGTAGTAACACATCGCTGTCCACATCGTTGTCCATGATTTTACCACTTTATTCTCACTTTAGACTTCTTAACGGTCGGATTCTTTGATTTGTGACTAGATTTCACTTCAGAGGCACCTTTGAATTTTGGAACGGCTTGTGGTGCTTGTGGGGCATCCGCAATCTTTGTCCTTGGGAGCGGTGAGCTTTCCACTCCCGAGATGGTACTTCGATACGCGGGCCAGTGTTAGTCGGAGGCAAAATAGTCAAAAGAGAAGTGGCGATCTGTATGAATTTTGTCATGTATAGAATCTCTCTTACCGTCAATCTTGTCGACAGTGTTTGTTAAATCCGGCGTTAACACTGTCCATACGAGCTTTGTTCACAATAAATCCTACATCCAAAGAGGAAAATGGGGAGGCACAAATGGGTGAAAGTTTTTTGAGGAGTGAAAAAACGGAAGGCTAGAGTGGATCGACTCATTACTTGAAGGCGAACATCAAGGGCGGATTGAACTGCAGGAGATTTAGCACAAGCGAAGGAGAAGCCATTTTTTCTTTTACTTATGAGCAGAGTTCTTCCAAGTAGAAAGAACATGCTTGATCGATTTGTCACTGGAGAGCACACAACGCTCGGCAATTAGGCAAGTTTTTAGGGAGTGTTTCGATAAGCACAAATAACGAAGCTGCCTTCCTTGATGGCTTTCGTAATTTTCTCTTTCTTAGCCATTGTGTAGATGGAAAAGTGGACAGGGAAAAAAAAACTTGGTACAACCTTCCCGGTCAGTGCCTAAAAGCAATACGGGCAATAAAAGATGGATAAGAAATAAGAAATATCCCTTCAGTAATAGCAGACTGTCCCATTGGAGGCAGGTTGCAAGAACCCGATGCTAGAGGGGGTAGGGACTGTTTATGGTTCCGTAACCAGGTAGCAACATTTTTGTCTAACGGACTGGCATACCTGTACATTCAAGAAGCATCCAATTCCTGTAATTTGTGATATCAGCGCGATTTGGTCCAAGATTATAGTCGCGCTGAAGGCCTTTACTAATCCATTTTCCTAACTTGAATGGGGCCACTGGCAGAGACACCACCAGACACTTTATCAACATAGACAAACAAGGAGTAAGGGCCAAAAAAAATCTATAACTTTTACCTTTAAAACCTTATGAACCGTAGCAGACGACTTTCGTTCTTGATCTTAATTCGTCGTGCCGTGGCAATACTTGAAAAATGATGGAAAACAGTAGTTCATCTGGCGGGAGCTAGATGGTACTACTGTAGTACATTTAATTGAGCAATGAAAATCATAAAATTAGCCTAGGTATTACTATTGAACAGTATTTTGTAGATAGTAAGAAGCGTAGCTAAAGGAATTGTGCCGAGCCTCCCTCAGGGCCTATGCCAGGTATTACTGCTATTTGAACCAACTGAGTATTTTCTGGATAACCACCATCATGACTGGGAGGTGACCTGTCCTTACCCAAGCAATCCTTACCCAGGCAACACGCCGCACTTTACCACACACACAAACGAAGTCCATCTGCTGGATTCCGAGAATGTAGAGTGTCGGGAGCAAGCTACGAAGCTCGGCGAGCCACTTTACGAACATTTAAAAATGCCTATGGTGGTTTAGTTAAATGAACATGTTCTTTGAGCTGCAGCATCACAAGGGTAAAAAAAACTGACGTTATTTATAGTTTTTTCGCATATTTGAGGGTCATATCAAGTTACAGCCAAGAAAATAGTCCCAACCGATGTGAAATTCAATTATCTTTAGTCCTCTCCCATCTTTGTAGGTGCTTTAATTCCAGAGGAGTAGAGGTACAAACACGCACGCACACGCACAATTCAGTATTGAGCATTTAAATTTTGTTTACTGCTAACGAGAATTCTCTATTGCATTATATCCGTAAATCAACTCCAACAGCCTTTCCACCCGGTTGCGGCCGTCAGATTGTTGCAAACCATTTTGTCATTTAGGCCACTTAGGACCCAAATTTGAATTTCGGAGAAATTTCTTCCAAACCCATTCTCTATTTTTTGGCGCCACTATTTCGTGAGGTGTAGAAGGCCACCCACACACAAAAATATAAACACACAGAATGTGATGGGATGATGCAATTTTTATTCTTCCTACTAAAGTTTTTCATTGCCCACCAAAAGGTATGTATGTTATGTTGGTATGTATGTAAAACCTCGCAATAAAAATCAGTTTTCAGAGTACAATATTTACAATTCACCTGCCAAACTATCCTACGTTGAGAAACAATCCTTATGAACGTTAATAAAGCAAATTCATTATCACTTACTTCTTTAAATTTAACGCAGTACCAAAAGTGTTCCAGTTACTCCAGTTGCTCCAGTTAGCTAGTTTGGAGTAACTGTAACACTTTTGGTACTGCGTTAAATTTAGCTAGTTTGGAGTAACTGGAACACTTTTGGTACTGCGTTAAATTTAGCTAGTTTGGAGTAACTGGAACACTTTTGGTACTGCGTTAAATTTAAAGAAGTAAGTGATAATGAACGAAAACCGAAGTAAATCATCCGTTCCATCGGTATTTGCATTCCATCGGTATTTGCAAAGCAAATTCATACTGGTTAAATACGTACCTACGTCATGCTTAGCCTACATTAAAATCAAACATTCGCAGTAGGCTTAATATTTGCTAGGAAAATTAAATACCTCTCGTAGAAAAAATAAAAATATTGTTATTAAGAAGGTAGGTTCTGGAAAGTACTGTATATTTCCCGACGTAATAAGCGGAATTAATTTTTCTAATGTCAAACGAAGTAAACTTTAATTTCGCTCCAAACTGCAGTACCGTAAATCGTGGATTAAACGCCCATGGGCTTATGCAGTTAATTTGGCAAAAATAGGGGGGGGTGGGCTTTAAATCCAGCATTATCAATTTTCTAACCTTTCTGGACATCTATTACAGAAAATTTTTTGAACGATCTCGTGAAAGACCAATTTTTACATCCTTTTAATTGCTGTGAAGAAGGGAGGATTGGTGAGAGAAGCCTTGTGCAGGTGCTAGGAGCTAAAGAAAGAGTCCACTATTATAACAGGAGGGGAGAAAGGGCCCTCTTTATTCACATCATATAACTTTTAGGTAGTTTTTCGTAAAAAAACGACAATTTGAGGGGAGACCTTTAACTCCAGTATTTAATGATTTTGACTTTACAGCAGTTCAGGGGGTGGGCTTTAGCTTCAACTGGGCTTTTAATACACGATTTATGGTAATTCGTATATTGTTAAAAAATCAAGTTTAGGTTAATGCATATGAAGGTTAAAGCAAATTATTAAAACCCATCCATTAGGAACGGAGTTACATTTTGAAGAATGCTCGACTTGGGGGCCCCTAAAGGGAGGCCTCCAGGTATACAGAACCACAAAAAAATGGTGGCAAGTGGTGGTGGCGATTTAAATTCTAAAATCAAAATATCATGCCCACGGCCCAATCTGTTGTTGGAGTTGGTAGATGTTCTCGTATGCTGGTAACGTTATGCTTGTAATTTGCTTGTCGCCCAGAAGTTTAATGGCGGGGGGCGTAAAGGTGAAAATCATTGTGCCTATTAAGATTTGAGCAAAACTGGATTGTCTCAGGCCATGTCACGATTTGTTTTAAGGTGGTGATGTGCTTTGCTATGTTAACAGTAGACTTAAGCAATTCTGTCAACAGTTCAGGTCTACCTCCTTTAACATCTATGGTTCACATGTCCTTGTGAAATAATGATGTACAGGGATAAAAAGTTATCCTCTACAACTTTTGTATGGACGCACGCAGTGTGTAGTTGCAATAACTGAAAAACTATCCATTTTTCAAGATGGTGGGAGTTTAATGTTCTGTTTGTTTGACGACAATTCTGCTGTGTGGTCGTAAATAAGAAAAAACCTGAAAACTTGCCATTTTCTAAGATGGCGGCCATAGCACAGCATGTTATTGCGGTCAGGGACCTCTGTACCAATATTTTTAGTTTTTGGAATCATGTGGGGCTCCGTGTCTTTATTTACTGGACTACGTTTTCCTAGCTACACACATGAAGAGGCGCAACTTGGAACTAGGCACGAGAGTATTTTTTTACAGGGTAGTCCACAAAAAACTGACCCCAGCACCTCTCAAAACCAGGAGAGGACAAAAATTTTCGCTTTCATTAGATTTGATGTATGTCCTCTACTGGTTCTGAGGGGTGCTAAGTAGAAAAGTTATTCGGTCGGTTTTGTGGACCACCCCCATACAAATTTTAGAATGGGAGGGGGATGAAGAGTTGTTGCAGAACTAAGACATGAAATTTCAACCCACAATTAAACGCACGATTTCGCAAGATTCGCAAAAACAAATGACAAGTTACACGTGTTGATTATTCTTTCAGGTGGTCTTCACACTCAAGTTGGCAAGAGCTGTTAAACAATGAGCATGGCTAAAGTCAAAACTTTTTTTTTTTTTAAATTGAAATCTTGGTTGGCCAAGGCCAATCTGGTGGAGCAGAGAAATTCGTAATTTTTACCTATCAAGTCAACAGTTAAAAGTTTACTATTCAATAGCAGTTTCGATACTGTCATTAAGCACGCTTCATAGGTCATTTGTGAATGGCAGTAGATGGCCAATTTAATGCGCTTTGCAAACGTCCGCAAGACCTCAATTGTCGTCCAAAGGTGGGTCACCACTTGGGTTACAACAACCCTCCTCGTACTTACCTCAATGATGCTCCTGTTAATCATGCTTCTCAGGTCAAGTCTCTTGGAGTCATCGTTGACTACTTGTGCCAAGTCCTCAGTGCATCGCCACTGAAGAAAGCTAAACCGTGCCCTGGGCCAGATTAAACACCATTTTACCCTCCTCAGTGTGGCCACCATTGGGCTACTTTACACGACTGTGTCCACGCGCACTTGGATTACTGTGTTCAGGCATGGTTCCCGTACTTCCTTAAGACATTGCTATCCTGGAGGGGGCACCAGGCGTGCCACTACGCTAAAAAAAATCATCCCAGTATTGACAGTTTTAGGCACGTCAATCCGCAGTATTGACAGACTCTCTAACGAGAAGCTGTTCTCCATCTGCTGCGGCCGACCAGCAAGCACCCACACAAACTATATGCTCGAATGGTGTTAGGTGGATCTCTTTACAGCCATCGGGTGATCAACCACTGGAACACCCTGTCCTGAAGGTGTGCCTCCAGCCAGATTGATGTAAAGCTAAGCTCGACTGCTTTCTTGCAACTTGATTCATCCTTCCAATTTCCACGGCAGTGTTGTAATTGAGGGCCTTACATTTTATGTTCCTAGTGTCAAATGCTACTTGTTTTATTTTAAATAATGGAAGACAAGCCACTGTTTACTTCTCTCAGTTGGTGTCATTTAATCCAATAAGGCTGCAAGGCATGCCCATATAAACAAATTGTTTCATTAATTTTCAAAGACTGTAGAGTCATGAAATGAAGACGCTTTCAATGATGAGCCATTATAGTACTATTAAATTACACTATATATGATCGGCCTCTGAAAGCAAATGTCAAAGTCCCTGTTTTTATAGAAAGTTCACTGACCAGCAGCTACTCTCGTCAGAGATTGTAGACAATGCTTTAGGATTTAACCTTCACCATACAGAGGCCGCTTTGATACTTTCTTTGAGGTTCTTCTGAAGCGGTTGTACCGCTAAACAGAACTACAAAGAGTGCGTTGGGTGCCAGGGCTTTGTAAGTCTTCGCTATCCTCTGGTCCAACTTGTAAAATATACTCTGCAAAAAAAGATGTTACGTCAGTGTAATTGCAAAATAATGTTGCAGACAAATAGCACCTCTACAAAATACCACAGATTGGCTAGGTTTAGGAATAGTTTCGGGTAACAAACAGCTAGCAACAACGCAAATTAGGTACGGGGATAATAACTGGATTTTAAGTTTTCCACACATGATAGGTTTTAGGCAGCCAAAAAATATTTGACTTTTTTTTGCTTTTGGATTAGGGGTTCTGGGAAAGTAATATTTCTTAATGCACAGGAGCAAGTAGGTCCCTGGCCAGCAACGACTGACAAAACTATCCATTTCCAGTCAATGACCAGATCAATCTCAGGCAGCTAGACTGTACCAGATACAACCGGGTCCGAACCACCAGGGCATTACCGTCAGGCCATGTGCCCACCACAACACTTTAGATATAAACAAAATGGAAGAAGACTAATCACCAAGATGCACCTTATTGGTTTCGACTTCTATCATTTCTGCTGTGCGACCATATTGAAAACCGAAATGGTGGTGGGAAACGTGGATTTAGTCAACTTCGCCTATACGCATTTTCTTTTACCATTCTTTAAATATGACGAACCAGTGCACAATTAGCCGATTCGCGCTTAATAGACAATATAAGAATAATAGTTTATTTTCAATTACAATTTACAATTTACATATTGTAATGCTCGAAGTCAAAAATATGACTTGTGCGAGAACCACATATACATTACATTTATAAATTTTACATTTTGAAGCTAACTAAGCTTAATTACATACATCCTCCATTTCTACCACAGTAGAAACTAAACTAAAGAATGGAAAGATAGAAAGAATAGAAGAGATTGTGAAGTTATCAGCATAAGCATCTATTTGGGGTTTTTTGATATTCCATTTTATGCTTTCCACGCGTGTGAGATTTTTTTTAACATCACTATAACGTTTCGGCCACTATTCCCTACGCACTTCACAACCCCATTTAGACAACCTGGTCACATAATTATACAAAGCATGATTGTTACGTTTGGGTAGAATTTTGCCACACGAGTAGTGCTTCAGAATGTGTTTTACAGGATAGACGGTGTAACGTGACAATGCTGCACTTGAATTTGTCGGGCAGTTTAAAGAGCAAGCCATCAAGAGAACACTCCTTAGAAAAGCAATCCAAAAATGGAACCATATAAATTTCCCCATTCCTGGCTTGAGTCCGTTAGCTTTTCCCAGATAATTAAAATAAATATGATATCCACCACTTGAAAGCCTTCATCCTGCTTTGATTGCAGCAACGAAGAACCTTGCGGTGCGTGAGCGATCCTTTCCTTTGTTGGGTGCACCAGCAGTAGTAGGCCCGACGCAAGCAGTGGGCCACGCCGAGCGCCGGTTTCGAATCACGATCTCCAAAACGATGTAGTTACAACCTCTACAAATTCTCTTAGTGCCTGACGAAGACGGACGAATACTGGCTGTTGAAAATTCACAAGAATCTGGTGAGATTCCTGTATTCTGAAATTGTGCGTTAAATTCAGGACTGACATTTTTAAAGGGACTAAGAGCAGAAATGGTAAAGGACTTTGAAGCTTCAGACGGGCCGCGAGTTTTTGCACGAAAAGAGGCCCAGAAAATAAGCCTGACAATAGGTATTGCCAAAGCGAAGGTAAGCTTTGTCCCTATTCAGAGCTAGGTTTCGGAAAACCTAATCACTGATCAAGGGCAACAAGAAAAACGGGAAGAACGAAAAACCTTGATGGTGAACATATTCATTCCTGACGTGACGAGACTTTAAAAAAAATCCATTGGGAAAGTTAACAGATGGAGCCAAGGGAGTTTTTTCCCCCCACCGTACCTACGCAGCCATCGAATCCATTTGGTTTCGTAGATTTTACGAGTGCTCCCACGGAGACGTACAATGATGCGATTAGCAACTTCTTCCGAAACGCCATCTGCTTGGAACAGGTGGAGTAGAGTAGCCAAGCGTGACGACTTAGGGTTGCAGGGTGTCTTGTGGTGAACGTTTCCTTTTTTCTGGCTGAGACGATCCTCTTCTAGGGGAGCTTTCGAGGGAAATCCACTAGAACAAACCACAGCGCAGTCGCTAATCCGAAAGGTAGGGGCCTAAAGTGGAAGATCTTTTCCTGGAAGTTAAATCTATTGTTTACGGCCCTAGAGGAAGGATCCAGGAAGGCAGACAAAACTTAGTTGCTCCTTTTGCGAGGGCGCTGGGTTAGGCACTGAGAGTTTCAAAGACAACAAAGACTTCGATAAAGCAAAGGCGATGAGAGTTCATGTCCCTTTGAAAAAACATTCAATGAGGCGATGAGAGTGCGTGTCCCTTTGAAAAAACATTCAACGTGACGATGAGAGTGCATGTCCCTTTGAAAAAACATTCAATGTGGAAGATCTTTGTTGAAGGCATCCACAATCTTAATTTGAGATGCAGAGGGGGATCCATAATTTTCGGACTTCCTGTGTGACCGTAAGTTTCGGAATAGGGGAGGACGATGGAGTCAGCAAAGGTGACGAAAGTGACTGCACCGCGAATCCTTTTTCTTGCTGAATCCACCTCCTGGGAACGGACGACGTTAAAAATGACGAGTTCGTAGCAAAGGCCAAGAATGGCGGAAGCAGTCGCTCATCGGTGAAGGTGAACAATGGAGATTGCTGCGAGCGTTATGCCAACCCATGTTCCTGAAATTCCATTCTGGGGAACGACAACTGCGACGAAGGTTCCCATAATGGGCCAAACCCCATGATGAAAGGAAAAAAAAGGCCATGAGCACGACGGTAACATTCACCAGCATCTTTTCAGGTTATAAACAGGACAGAAAAAGAGTTTTAAGGAACGTCTAAAATTTATTAAATGAAGATAACAAAACCAAGTTAGTCGGCCAAACTGCTAATTAAGGGCAGATCAGATGCTGACTGGAGCGGTACAGTAGCAGCAGAAACAGAAGATAAAGTAACCGTAGCCTAAGGCTTCTTAAAACGAGGGCAACAGCATGGAGTAGGGGTTGGGGAAGACCCAAGGGGGTTTATCGTACTCGGGGATACAGCCCAAACCTGCCGACACAGGCACAATCTTAGGGCAATCTGCTGCCCTAATTTCCTTGTGCTGGGGCTATGGTTGTCCCTCACCTGTTCCTCCTCATCTCTTATATTTAGTTTCTGTTGTCAGTTATGTTTGTTTTTTGATTCCAAGTTTGTACTTTGCGTACGGTAAATACATAAATAAAATAAATAATAAAATAAATCAAGCTTAACGAAATCATTCAAAAGTATTAAGCAGCAGACAGTAAGTATTTTTGCCAACATAGCAGAAACAGCCAGATTTAAGTTTCAGGTGGTGTAGCAAACGATGC
>JAHWFP010121254.1:25953-42632 GCA_023313725.1 Lithobius niger
AGCAGAAACAGCCAGATTTAAGTTTCAGGTGGTGTAGCAAACGATGCTAGCAAGGCAGCCATGGATTCGTGATTGGGCCAACTTCAGTTTATATCATAACCAATCAGGACTTCTCCAGTTGGGCCAGAATAATCTTCCAGTGGTCTATCGGGACTTTAGGTCGACTATTGGGGAAACACGAACGGCAAAGACGAACACAGATGTAGGTCGATTGTTGGGGAAACACGAACGGCAAAGACGATCACAGATGTTAAGTCCAGTGAACAATTCTTAAAATGTGTACAAGAAAATGGCAACGTAATAGAAGACATGTCCGACGACTATTTACAATCTCTGACCTCATTGGGACACTTTACGTTGAAAAGGACAATAAAAATTGGTAGAAAAACAGGGAAAAAACGTGGTATATAACAAGAGAACGACAAACCTACAACTGGGTGGTTGCGTCCCAGACACAAGGAATGAGGATTGCTCAAGCACGAGGCTGTCGCGATCAAAGCAGGATGAAGGCTTCTTAACGTGGTGGGTATCCTTTATTTTAATTATCTGGGAGAAGCGTCAATAAATAGACAAAATGTAAAAATTTAATCGGGGTAGGTATTCAGGGATAGAAACTGAGGAACACCGGGAAAGGTCATAGGACCCAAGTTGCATACTATGCTAATTTTCGCTTGAGCTTGAACAGTGCTCCATTAAACTGAAAACAAATGTGACTACACAAAATATCCAAAAACATTTGAAAAGTCCTTACTTGTTGCCGCTCGGGTTCGTATTCCAGGCGTTGCAAATCCATGTGCGCTAACGTAAAATTGAAGTTGATGGGCTGCTCTTTTAAATGCTGAGCCACTTCCTTGTTACCCGCACACACAAAATGAGCACAATTTCCCGAGCTGTGGAAGCCTACTTCCTCCAGACTGTACTGAGAGAGTGCTTCAGCAGAACCAATTAGAGCAGCTAAAACAAAACAAAAAAATTAGCACTATTTAATTGCTCACTTTTATTAAAAAGGGACACCATTCTGCAAAAATCTGTCAAGCCACATAAACATTGTTAAGATAACGAGCGTTAATGAGGTCGTTAAAACCTAATTGTGACCAAAATTTTGATTTGCTTTGCACACATTTTATTTACAAATTAAATTAAGTGATGGATTAAATTTTATTAACACTGAATAATTTAGGTTTGAAAAGTATTTTAGCTTACTTTTCAAATGGCGGAAGATTTAGCCGACATTCCTGCATTAACAGGGCATTAGTTTAAAATCACGGTGGCGATGACCTAACAGGAAACGGGCTACTAACAAATCAAACTGCAACTTCAATTTTGATTCTTTGCTCGGTTTTATGTTGTTATCAGACTTCAACTGACGAAAACTTGGAAGGAAGCTTAACAAGTTTTGTTCTACCCTAAAGCAGAATTTTTTGCCACTGTCTGCGACATCAATTGTCAGGGAAAAATTGTCTGCAGCTAATCTTCGTATGGCTACGTGCATATTTATTGGTTTTTATTGAATAACTTTTCAGTGAGTTATTCTATTGATCTGGATCTTCCATCAACGAAAAGGACTCGTCGAGACAATTAAAATGGTGTATTGGAATGTCCAAATCAGTCAAAAATTGGCGAAACGGCAGAAAATTTGGTCAAAATGGCACGTTTTGTCTGCGACTGTGCCAGATTATATGCGACGTAGTCGCACCCCTTTCTGCCTTCGGGTTCTATACAAATTTAGCAGACGTTTCAGCTATAACCACAACAAGAACACACAGTGGGCCCTCAAAGGTATAAAGCCACAATGAATTATTTAAGTCCTGTATTGGTTAGACGCTGAATTTGAGTTGGCGTCCTCTTGGTTGGGAGACCAGGACGCTGACCACTGGGCTGCTATAATTGCTCTGTTTGTTTGGGGTCCGTGTGACGCCTCACAAACTTCGCGTTGTGCATTTGGTATTTGAAATCGGGCCCTTTCCTTTCAGAGATAACTGGTAAGGCGTTGGCATCCCACACGTGTCTCGTAACTAAGATGCCTCTTAAATTATGGCGTTGATAGTCTAACGCAGCAAATCAATTTTCAGTTTAGCCACTTAACTGTACGATTTTCGCTCAGTTCATTGTTATCACGAATTCAAACGACGAAAACTTAGCTAGAAATCTTAACAAGTTTTGTTTTGTACATATTTAGTTGACGTTTGCATTAACTAAGACAGCCAATAAATTACGGAGGTGATGAGGTAGCGAAAGTAGGACTACTGGCATACAAAACGGAAAATGTATTTTGACCTTTTTTCCCCCAATGTTTAGAATTTTATGTCGTCATGTTGGCTGTTCCCCGACGACAATTTCTTACTCCCCGACAGGAGGGCAAGGGTTATCAGGCTGCGAGTCATACTCGTCCGGAGAGACAGCAAAACGTTAACATTCCTGGTTGTGGTATGTTAGCAATGCGTCTTTACTGCATGGCAATCTATCCCGGATCTGGAGATGTGCGGCGATCTGACGATGCGTGACAAACTGGACGAGAGACGAACTGGGGATCCCACTGCCTTCCCAACACTACCCAACTTCTCCAATTCGTTCTGAATCATCAGAATCTTGTTTTGTAGTTCAAGATGAAAGTCTCTGTTCACTACACTCGTGTCATTAGAAATTTCCAGCCGTTCTTTTGACCTTTTCTCGGTCGGAAGGTTTATTGGGGGAGCTAGACCCTCCTACGCCATTTGGAGGGGGTGGGTTCATGTTATCACTTCCCTTTTTACTCAAAAAACACTTTGAACTTGTCAGCCCGTCTCCAGCTCTTGACTTGTCGGTGTGATGGCTGACAAGTTTAACAGATTTTGACACATCCGACTTGGATGCTACATCCAAAATTGATTACTTAGAATTCATAATTTTTATAACTCTTCCGTTTTACAATATTTAAGAAACATTTTAAGTTTCTAACCCGTTGAACCAACAACAGACGTACCCTTGGGGCGTTGCTATTCAGTTTTTTCCTGCACGCCTGTTCACTTAAGATATGGAAATTGGTTCACATCAGCGCCGCTAGTTGGCAGCACGCTGTCGGAGCGATGGAAGCATGGACAGCCTGGTAATCGCCAAGCGACAAGATGATGCAGTGATATTTGACTTGAATGCAGAAAATTTATCGTCTACACCCGATTTCCCTTTACACGTTATTTGCGGCACCACTACCGCAGAAGGTTCTAGAAGCAGGGACAGAGTGGGGGTCGCAAACGAAGAGATGAGCACAGAATGCAGAAAACCTATCGTCTACACTGGATTTCTCCTCAGATGTCATTTGTGTACGCACTAAATTAAAAGACACATTCATCCGTCTTCATCGATTCTCGCACAGCAGAGATCACCTCCTGAATGTTGCTTGCAGAAGAGAGGCGCGTTAATCCTGAACACCAATGCATTGGCTGGCCAACCACTTGCAGGTAAACTGTTGCCAAAGGCAGCCAACAACGCCATCCCATTATGTGCAGCGATAGTTGCCTCAGACAAAAAAAAAGGAGCAGAAACATCAGTGCTCAATTATTCCAAACGTTTGAGAAAAGAAGTTTTACCAGATGACCGAGTCCCAGCAGAGGATGAACGGTCGCATCGAGCTTGCTTCTGTTCACATATTGTGAAGCTCGCAAATTTCACACTTGACATCTTCAAAATTGCAAAATTACAGAGTCAGTAATTACGGCAGGCATGGTGTTGGTCCTGTGGAGTTTTTTGGCGCGAACTGGAAAAATTCCCCAAAGCGAGTAGTTCGGTAAGACTGGCATTGATAGCCATGTTTGGCGAAGTATGCAAATTTGTGGCAAGACAGGCTCAATGTGTGTACAAAGCGAAGTGAAGGTTTATGGCCACTATACCAATGGTATATGTGGAGTGCCAACAGCGCCCCTAGCGGGTGGTAATCTAAACTTATTGTAATTAGATTTAAATGAAAAAAAGTAGTTTTATATTAGTGTCGATATGAAATGGCAATTGAAGTGATTTTAGGATGTACTGAAGGTTAGTACTAAGGCTGTGCCGGTGCCACTTTCCCAGATAGAGGTTCGATACCGGTGCCGTTTACCCGGTTCCGATGCCAGTACCGGTACTTTTGGTTATGTGCAGACACTGTGCCGAAGCCGATATCATGCCGATGTCAATCAACAGTGTTGAAACGTTAATCATTTAATGGTGTAACAAGGGAATTGTTCGCTAAACACTTTATTGCTCAACGAAATCATGTAAACATTTTTATACTTTATTGCTCAATAAATTGAGGGAATTGTTGTGTGTTTTTGTTTTATAAGCTGTACTCAAGTGTTAGTAACTTAGGGGAGTAATGATCAGTGATTTAAAAAAAATCAGTTGTAAACAGAAGTTAGAAAAATAATTTAACTAAAATAATGACTAGGGTAAGGTTTAAAGGGTTCACCATTTCAATAGCGTTGCCCATATTCTAAACACAGCATCCACAATCCAGAAGAAAAATAAATCAGTTAAAATAATGTAGCAGTAGGGTAGGGTTTAAATGTGCCTGTTTACCATTTCGAAAGCGTTGCCCACATTCTAAACAAGCATCCACGTTCCAGATTCTTAATCACCCATAGGCTGATGTGGGTTAAGTGATCTCTTTAGTTACAAAAACTGTTGTCCATTTTTAATTTACCGCTATTTTCTTTATATGCTCGACGATTCTACGGTGCTGCACATCTAGGAGTTGAAAAAGAAAAAGGCGCCTTTATGGCACCACATTTTTATTTTATTTTAAGTGGCACGGATAATTTAACTGCACACTAAAAAAGCTCGTAATGAGCAAATAGGCCTCTAAATATTAAAATAGAGGCCAACAAGCTTTCCATAACAATACAGACATTACGAAAATTATTACGTCTGAACTCGCCCAGATTCTGAACTTTTACAATCCGTCGTAACTCTCGCGATTGCCTCCTCTTACAACCTACCAACCAACTCGCAGAAATGGAGCCACCATCTCAAACAGCAGCACAAGATGGAGCGGGTTTATTCAAATTCTCAACAGTCAACTCTAGGCCTGTATTCTCAGCAATGACACCCTGATGAAGATCTTCAGGAAGATAAAAGCCACAGAATATTCGCAACTTGACCAAAGAATGACAAGAAAACTTTAGCAAAATAGCGTTAACAATGAGCCTATTGGCCTTTACGACATGCAACCAAAAAACTTAAGCCATGGCTATACTAGAACACATACACACGGGAGGCAGATTCGCATGGTGCGGATGGAGGAGATACTGAGAAGAAACCAACGTTTCTAGTGAATGGCCTTACCAGTTTTATTTTTGTCTTTGATTTGGCTGTAAAAGCTCGTGACCAGTCCAGTCTTGTTTTGTAGGTGTCCTGCTGGTGGGCTGGTGGGAGTATCTGGATTTGAGCGAGGTAGTGCACTATTTCCACCCATGACGACATCCCCATACTCCACGCTATGCTGCAACTTGTGCAGAACCAACTTCATTGTTGCTAAACTGTCCTCAGCAGAACAATGGCCTTTCGCACTACTCTGAATTTCAGTACTGAAAAAAAACACCAGAAACATTAAGGTTATGTTTACAACCAGTTCAGAGAAATAAAAATATTGAAGCAGTTTTTAGGACTGGGATGCATCCTCCCGCACCCCTTAACATTTCCACGGTTTTAAGTGAAGATGCCTGCAAAATTCTTAAAAACACTAGTGGTGTGCAAAACTCGAAAAAATTCGAGTCCAGGCTAGGAAACTGACTACTTTATATTGTAGATTTTTTTTCCCCCTTTAAATAATGTATGGCTTAAAAAAAAAAAGTTTGAATACAACAGCACAGATTTTCCAAGAATTTTACGCCCATCGGCCACTTCTTTTACAGGCACCATTTGTTCATCACGAGATCTGTCCGTGCACGTTACGATAGTCAAAAATAAATTTTACATACGAGACATTAATTTATTAATTTTGAAGGTGGCTTTGCGATAACAGCTTGTGTTAAATTCAAATCTAGTGAACCATTTTATTTTTTATTTGTTGCACATCAAAGCCTTACTTTTACAGCTACACAATTTACTAATCTGGAACAACTTCAATGAATAACCGGATGCTTGCTCCTATTACAGCGTTTCCCTACCCTTAAATAAGGCATGTTCTGCAACGTTAGAAATTTTCCTACCCACTGAAAAACGAAGAGAGCATTGCATTACAACGGGTCTATGCATAAAGTCCCTATGAACGAATTTTAACTCATTTTGACAAGGAGGCACGACTAATAATTTTCCACCTAGCTGAAAAAAAAATTATGTGATCTTGCCAAAGGATTTGCATATCGATCTGCAGATTGCAGATTTGAGAATATAGGAAATAAATGAATGCTTACAGAATGCCTCGTTCGGCCGAGTATTTGTGAACTTTATATGCGTATTTTCATCTTTCACTTTTAATAAAAATACGGTCTTACTTGCCATCTGCATAAATGCTTCTAATCTTTACTGCCTCTAACAAGTCATAGCCTAGTCATAATTTAAACTACTAAACTCTTTCACAAGTTACGAGAGTACGAGCACAACACCATTAAAACATGTCAAAAATAAAGTGTAATGCAGATTTTATTAAGCGAGTAAAATTGAACTTAGCCAGTAAACAAGATTACACATCAAAGTTTGCTTCTTAGTGGTGCTTCGATTTGTTCAGCATATTTCTTCTCATAGCAAAAAAGTAATGAATATGAAAGTCTACGGTAATAGCAGAGTGAGGGCATTCCTGCCAAGCCACTCCCCCTGCCCAGCGAAATTTTAAACGCACCTTCAGAAGTTGGATTAGAGACACAGGTAAAAGGCGTAATCGCTCAATTTGCCACGCCACAGCCCGAATTGGTAAACAATTTTTTATCCCTAGAACATCTATCCGGACATATTATAGATGCTGCACGTACGAATGGTGTCAGCAGTCTTTGTTTAAGCACACTGAAAGTGGCAACGGTGAAGGGAGGCAGGGTGGGTAATTGGGCAAATATTCTAGGAATAAAACGGATTTACCAACTCAGGGTGGGTAGTGGTAAATCACGTGTTTTGATCCCAGAATACGGTCAATTAAATTGTTGTATAGTTGAGACTTCGACAAACTGCAGGTGGGCTGTTGCCATCGTTGCCTCCTGAATTACTTGGGCTCCATGAGAGTGCCTTGTATCTTCCTAGTGCACGTCGAGTGGTTAGAGTGAAGCCAAAGCAGCTGCTTGGGAAAACATGTCTTGAATTAGTGGGACGTGAAGAGTCATCACGCACTTCCATAAGATAACGTAGCTTGATTGCAAGCAGTTCAAGACGCGGAGAGGGCTCGTATGTCGGAGGCAGTCTTCCCGACGTTATCGGAGGTTACGTGTTGTCATAGGCGAAACCAATGACGAGTGGATCCGGGAATCAGTCATGGCTATAGTAGCTTGTCCTCTACTTGGATCTGTAAGGGAGAAATAAGTCCATGCTGCTGTTTCGCCACTTCTAATCTATAGCCGCTGCTAACAGGGCACTGTAGTCTCCTCTTCATTTCCCCGTGAGCGACTCAGGACTGGAACTGTGAAGGACTGAATGCTTCTGTAGATGCTTGGATCTTTGCTCGACAAGCGGCTAGGAGAAAAAGTTTCATGTTGATGGTTTTAAGCTCGCTACAGTGTTTTCCATAAGCTTAGGCGAGCAAGAAGACAGGTTCACCTTTACCACGATGATGACCGCCATGGTAAGTAGAGAACGAATGACTAGCGACGAAGGCCGATCTTAGTTGAGGTTTGCTTATCACAATCTGCAAAAGTTATGTGCGAAGTCCTCGGTTCAGGGAACTAGTAAAGGCTTCCGGAAGACATAGGCCAAAAAAAAAGTTAAGAGTTTGCAAAAAAGAGAGGTACGACAATCTTTGTAGAGGGTTGCTTATCACGATCTGCGAAAGTTATGTGCGAAGTCCACTGTTCAGGGAAGTAGTAAGGGCTTCCGGAGGAGCTAGGCGAATCATCCGTCAACCGTCCGTCTGTTTGCGGAGACGTCATCCTTTTGAACTGGGTCCGCAAAAAGACACACTAGGGAAGTTCCTAGAAGTCAAAGAGGATGACAACTTGGTGGAAGATAACTGACACCCAGAAGTCCATTTAGACATAGTGGATTCCTTTCTCTCTTTTGAGGAGAATTCAAAAAGCCTAAAAAGAATTCCAAGCATTGGATGGATTTGTTTCTTTAAAGCTTTAAATCAAGCATCAACACTTTCTAGAATACCTTTTTAAACACAGAGCAAAGCACATATCAGAAAGGGTAGTGGGAGGTTCTAGAACTGGATCATGAAAATGGAAAAAAATATCGGATTGGTACAACTTAATCTGGGTTAATAAGCACTTACTTTAAAAACATCTGAGATAATAGCTTGAGGCTGGGCTTTTTCTGCCGTACTCCAGATATGTTGTATATAATGCTGGTGTCAATTACATACGGATGCATCATCTGAAATGAAGAGCTAAAAGTCAAAAACAATTCGACAATATCAAAGAACACACACGTAACCACATGCAATTAACGTATTGATATTTTCTATAGACAGCTTTGACGAAAAAAGTCGTCGATCCCATTTTTGTAGCCAGAATTGAACACAATTCTACGGGAAAAGAAACGCGTTAAATATTTTTTTCCCCCTAACATTTGAGGTACCAGGCCCTTGAACTACTCTCTTTTAAGAAGTTTTACTTATCACAGCCACGACACAAAGCAAGTCCTCTCGAAACTGTTAGGAGACGGGCAGCGCCACCAACTACTCATTATAATGGTTACTTACTCTACTCATGCTTGAACGTGAACTGTATAAAAGGGTACACATACTAGTTGAAGATTTGGTGCTTTGACTTTTACGCTCGTCTCCTAGCTTGCAGGAATTTTGAACTAGCACTGTGATCGCTGCTGCAGAAGCTCAGCACACTATCGAGTTTACTTTATTTGTGATGAATCGCAGCAGTCATGTTTAACGCAGTTTCAAAAAGAGGAAACGCTAGTTTTAAGCATAAAAGTTAATATAAAACGTCTCTGGTCTTTTTAAGGAAAAACTTTGGTGGGACGGTTTAAATTTTGTTGCTTCGACACTGGTGGTGGTCTTTATAGCTTCTGTTGAGTTTGGAGCTGGCGACCACGGATCTTTAAAGGCCGTCGGAGCAAAGCTTTGGGCAGCTCTATTTAAAGGCCGTCATCCCAGTACCTCCAGGGTGCGAGTTCTCCCGTACTTTCAAAAAGATGTTCTTTTAGGCCTTTCTTGTCCCCGAGCTAGGAGTCAAAAAGGGCCGTCAACCCAACTCTCATCGCTTGACTGTCAACCTTCTGTTCAGCTTTTCGACCAGCATTGCGGATGGCTACTGCTTTCTTGGTCATTCAGTCATATAACACCCTACGAGTTATCGTGTATAATTCAAAGCATAGTTTGCCCTTCGTCGTAACGCACAAATCTCAGTAATCCCTTACACAATTAGCATAATTGCTATTTCTCTAAAACAAGCTAGTCAAGGTTTACTCACCGGCCCGGCCAAATTCCGCTATTCTTCGTAATTCTTCCATAAGGCGTAAACCAAACAACCTCGACCAAACAAACAACGCCAAACCTTCGGAAAGTCTGCCTGCTTACAAAACAAGGCTGCACCATATCGCATTTTGACACGTTCCGAAGTGAGTTTAGACTGACAAATGCAAGCCCCGAACATCATCGGTAGCACAACCAAAACACAAGTGAACTGCACGCCACCAAAAGAACAGTTGGTGCTACACGTGAGGCAGCAGGATGGAGGGGGGGGGGGGAGGCTTAATGGCACGTCGACGGATAGGTCATTAGAGCGGCACCGGAAGATATTTAAATATGCAAAGCAGTACAATCAAGCGTACTGAAAGCAAAGGGAAACTTCCCATCTTGTTACTGTACACAGCTAGGAGGCGGCTAAGAAGGACTACATTTTTTTTTTTGGGGGGGGGAAGGCTTTAACTTCGTTATCTTACAAATTCGACCTTCAAGCATTTTAGGCATTTAAGTTTGCTTGGGCGTTAATAAGCTATTATTTAACATTAAGCCTACTATTAGAAGTTGTTGCAGGGGCGGCATACAGTATTACAGTCTACAATACAATTCACCGCTTGTGTCCTTGCAGCCAGTTACAAGTTTTTACAGATACTCCCCAGTACGGAAGCTCCTGGTTCTTGGGGGAGGGACAGGGGGGAGTTGAGGCTTTAATGGAGCATCGACAGCCAGGTCATTAGCACTTGGAAGTATTTTTTACACAGGCGATTGAGCCCACACTTCTGAAGAAAATTTTACCATATTTCCCCAAATGCAAGACTAGTAGCATTTTTGGCCTCGCATATTCCAAAGCAATAAATGGGCGCGATTACAAGACGGGTGCCCTTCAGCAAGGCTTTCATAAGGCTTGGTATTACACTTATTAGTTTGTATACTAGTAAACTGATCTGGTACTGGATTCGAAGCCCAAAATTGTACAACAGCTTCAATTTTGGACTGCTTACTGAGGCCAATTTCAAAATATTTTTGCTAAATAATCCAAAAACTATTTGAACAAATGGTTTGAGAATAGCAAAATAGCTCTCAGAAAATGATTAGAATATGTATTCAAACATCAAATCCGACAAAATTTGACAGAATTATGTATTGCACACGAGTATGATGCAAGTCTTAAATATTTGAAAAAAGTACAGTCTTATATTAGGGTAATACAGCAAGTTTTTTCCCCCACACACATTTAAAATAGCCTCACCTTCATAGCATGCAGGTCAGAGTTTAGGGACTGCCCACAAAGAATGGCATCTGCGGGAAGTATTTTTCGGACTTTCTCTTGCACCTCTCTTAATGTAGTGTTGACGTTCATGAGCATTGGTGCAGTGATACCACTAAAACTAAATAAGACAAAGATGGTAAGAACTTTAACACAGCCAAACCACCCAAAAAAAGGATCTTCCAAAGCAATAAATGGCCGCGATTACAAGACGGGTATGCAGATGGGCAATAGTTATCTAAGTGCATATTTTAGTACACCGATTAATACTGATAGGGTACATCTGACCGATGTAATTAAACCGAATTGGTCTTGAGATTTCTTAATTCTTGTTGCAACTTATTTGTTCACGAGATTTTTACGGCTCGTATTTAGTAACGTACGTGCAACTCGCACAAGGCTCATGTGCAAAAATTTTACTTGCTACACTAATCTGGGAGTCGTACAGTGCCTTTGTAAGTTTGTTGTATCTGTTTCATGAATTTTTACTGTAAGATTTTTGTAAGCCTAGTGCTACGAACCTAAGCAAATGATGTACGCATACACTTTTCACCCAGGTCTAGGATGGATTTGAAGACGATTCGTTGCACACAAAGGGTTAAGAAACCTACATTTTTAAGGCTGCACCGACACGATACTGGATCGGATTGGCTGCCGATATTTGCGGTATCGGATTGGTAACCTTCACTGAAACAATAACTGTGGAACCGTTCGAGATTACGACATGCAGTTCGCAGCGTCTCGCTCAGTAAATCGCCGAGTATCTCCCTAGCTATGTTTTAACTGTTGGTTATTACTTAAAAATTTTTTTATTTTAATAATTGGACTTTTGCAGAAAACTACACCGTTGATGAAAAATTGGGGGCAACATTTTGGATATCGGTAAATTTTTTAAAACCGGTTTGGTATCGGGATCGGTAAACTGGCAACGGTACAGCCTTCAATATTTTGTAGGCATTCCTGTGGTCCAAAGCCCCCTAACTTCCACATATTTTATTTGCCAGAAATTTGCTTGAACCTGGTCTTTAATTCAACGTGGAACACTAATAGATTTAGATAAAACACTTGTGCAGTTAGGCACAAAATTACCAAACTGCAGTCGGAATGTCCAGCAAATGTTACTAATTTTTCAGTCATTTGACCCTGGCTTACAACACAACCCTACTCTGCATGCCTACTCTGCATACTCCAATCCAGAATTGTTTATGGTACCTTGTTAAATAATTGGTGATGGGGGTATCTGGCTTCACTAGTGTGTCCAACACAACTTCCAACCGTTCATCTACTAGGGTTATCCTCGTTACCTCCAAAACATTGTTCTCAGTCAAACACTGAAAAAAATAAGCTTAATTAACAAATTAAATACAGATAAAAAGGCAGCCCAAAAAAAAAGAAATGGACAGAAGAGTAGAGGTGATAAAAAAAATTGTATTGCACTAACCATTTCACAATCTATTGCGAAGAGAGGGGAGTTGGGTGTAACGTCATCATAGATATCCTTCGTAAACACATAATCTTTGTATTTATCCTCCTGACGCCCTTTCACGGGCAATGGGTAATTCTCTACCAGCATGACAAGAGGATTTAGCAGCAATAAGAGTCGCGGAAACATGTCCTTACTAGTACATAATGGAGGTTTTAAAGGTTTGGCTGTGGTCAGGCCATTACTCGGAGGCTGAGGCGCTGTACTCGGTTGTATCCGGAAGCACGAGTGATACGATCGCTGGATGTTTGCCAAATCGTGCACTTCTGAACTTTTCTGCCCTTAAACAAAGTATGGTTTAGTGAGCGGTTATAAACTACAATACAATTTAAAAATACACATAATCAGTGCGAGTACATTCAGTTAAGAGCTTCGAGGAAAGCTACTACAAACGAGTTACATTACAACCCTGTAGCAGAATCAGAGCGACGCGCGACGCTACGTCGCAGTACGGCTGGTAGTGTTGCAGTACGATTTATCCTACATTTTTTCTTTCCTGGTCTTCTTTTTGAGATAATTTTGCCAAAAATTAAATGAAAAATTGAACATAAGAATATTCTTACAGATCAGTGGGACAGTGAGCCTAACAAGTACCGGAGGCCACGCCATTTTAGAACGCCGAGTTCAAAAGATAAAGATGAAGAGAATGTAAACAACAGTTTTCAAGAGTAGTAGTGCCTGATGGAGACAGGCGTTCCCAGTCTGTCGAAAATTCGCAAGGAATACTGGTATGGTATTCTCCTTTCTGAATTGTTTTTAGTCCTAAACTTTACAAGTTGAGATGGATTTTCAGAGTAAAAACCGCTATGAAGCTTTTATATGGAGACAGAAAATGATGTTATGAGATAGCAAGCTGTAAGGTGCAACATGTTTAAGCAAATAATAAAATGTAAACAAATAATGTTTAGTTTAGGTATTGCTTTGGAGACAGCCCCTTACCCCCCCCCCCCCCCCCAAGGTATTAAAGCCTCAACAGCTGTACCACTAATTATTTGCTTCCGTCGGGCCTGGCTGTGTAAATAAAATTCAGGATTCAGATGGGGGGGGGGGGAGGAACTATAATGGTACATGGTTTTGTAATTAAGTCTACGTCACAGCTTAGTACAGCATTTACGGTAGGTTCACTTAAGTCTTACTTTGCTCCATTTTCATTTGAGCAGTCACACTCATAGCTACACAAAGCAGCTCCTCAGGTATAGATGAATTGTATTTGGCTGGAGGAATGACTTCCACAATCTGAAAACAACAAAAAAATGGTAGTTGATGCAAGAATTGACAAAGGATCATAACTGCTGAGCACAATTTTAGTACCAGGCTGGATGTCCAGGTTAAACGAGACCTTATTCTTTTGCAAACGATCACTAGAATAAGATTTTAGTCCTGGTCGACCAAAAACATTCCTGTTAGCAGTATGTTCGGTGTACTGTTTTTCTAATTTATACCATCAGGTGTCAGTACTGACAAGTTCGTTAATGCTTCAATTCCCAGTAACTACTTGTATCGGTCAGTCCTTCCTCCGAATCTTGATTTAATCACTTGACAATTTGCATTTGCTAGTCACTGTTCAGCAAGCAATATAGCTAACAGCGGGATGCAAAACAATGCTGCAATTCCATATCCAGTGTCATTAAAACTCGCGCAACAGTTCCATCATGCGTGCAGATGACTCGATTGGTCAAGGAAGAAAGCACTCTAAGGGGGATACAAATCACAAATTTGTGCCAAATTTATACTGCATGGAATTTAGTTTTGAACTTGGATTTTCAGAGCCGGTAAAACTAGTCGAAACTATCAGCAATATAGTCACTGTCAATTTGCGAAGATACAGTATCGCCAACCAGTGCAACCACGAACGAATAGGCAAATGAGTAAAGTAATGGACAAACCTGTAGGGCAACTGAGTAACAAAGCCATGAACTAGGCTACATAAAAAAAAATGGTAAAAAATCAGCATCCTTTATGTACAAATTTTGGGGCGGTTGCGTCGAGTCCATCAGGGCCGCTACACACCACTAGTTACGTACACCAACAGTCAGAATTCCCAACATTAATTCTAGACAACCATAAAACATTTACCTACCTTGTCGAACAGTTGCGAAACCCGCACCAGTTCTTTTTTGTGGTCCACAAAGTTTTGGGATGAGGCACCTTCAACAACTAGCGTAACAACGTGGCTTACTTTGAACCATCTTAATAGTTTACACCACCTGTAAAGGAATTAAATAAACTTACACAACACACAATAAGCATTTTCCGTAAACTTTTAAAAGCATTGTGATAGTGTTAGAATTCGCATAGCCAGGTTTGACACTTGTGTCACAACTTCGCCAATTAGGGGAGACAGTCCAGTGAGACATGGCCGCTTCCCGATCAAGACTCCAAGTCTGACCTAAATTGATCAAACGCTTGGAAGTTATGCTGAGGCATGTTAATTTTTCTTGATCTAAACAACCTCCATACGCTAAATCTATAACCTCCAGGAGATGGGCCAGTTACTTCAGATAAGGTTAATCTGTAGTACGGATAAGTTAATTTTTTTGGCACGTACCGTAAATACTGTATTTGGAGCTGGGTCCTCAATTGTAGCTGGCCTCGATGTAGACGGGTCAAACTGGCTTGATTTTGAAAAAAGCCCAGTTTCTGGGGTCAAAATTGGTGTACTGACCGAAAAGTGTTCCCCTTGAATAGTATTATCACCCACATCGCGAACAACCGCAAACCTAATCCTACCAAATATTAGATCAAAGGTTAAATGAAAAATCACCACTGGTACAGGGGCCTACATTTGTGTTGAATATGAATGTAATGGAATTAAATTCTTACAAGCAGTCTGTGTTCGTAGGAGGGCTAAACTACACCCAGTAGGCTACGCAATGTAACACCTCTAATCAGAAATTCATAAGTACAGACTCCTGGTGTGTGATTGGGTTAACCAGCAATTCTCTCCCTAACAAATTTTCTAGGCAGTTCCTAGAAATAAATTCCTTTTCCCGCGATAAAGAATTTTTGAGCGTACAACTAAAAGCAATTAACATTAATTGGGAATTAACATACAAGTACCAAACTTGGATTATTTTTTTTAAAACTTACACAGTTAAAGACTTACCGTGGTTTATACGGAGCCAAGTCACCCAACAGCGCACATAATAATAAATGTTGTATATCTTGTAGAAAAATTGGAGTAGAAAGTGCTTCGTTGGCTAACCCATGAAATTCTGCCTCGTTGCCAACAGGAGTAAAATAGAAGAGAGGCTTCTGCTACGTGAAAAGAACAAGAATGAAAATATACAAATTAAGCAAGCAGCATAAAAAATTCTTACCTCAGCGGTGATGGTGGCTAAGGTTACAAAAAGGAATTTTAGGTTCAGAAAATTGGCAAATGTTATTACTACTTCGCAACAACATTGCGGCGGAAAGGCTGAAGACTGGCCTATTGTAGATCGTTGCCTTCATTCAGTCAAGCACACAAAAAAGTTAATCCAAGAAGTTAAAAAGCCACGTAGTTTTTTCAAATCTCTCCCACTGATACACAGGATTTGCAAAGGAGAACCACGAAATGCACATATAAACTGTGGCTCGTTAGACAATGATGGTAGTTTAAATGACCTTCGAATGGCCACCACGATGCTAAAACGGCAGTGTAAATTAAAAAGTTGTAAACCGTAAACCAATGCAAAAGCAGAAACTAGAATGAAAATCTACTCATTCCGGCAAAAGTAAGGCGAAGATGAAAATCAATTACTGTAAAAACACGTGCGACAATCCCTTTAAAGTTGACTACAATTGCGATGCACATCGTAAATCTTTGCTACCTTGCAAACAATGTCTGTTCGCATGATTGTGGCATTGTTGGCGGGTTATAGGTTTTGACTTTTGACTTTCGTTGTAAGCGGACAACTTTAAGCAAACGACGATGTGTTGTTAATTTCGGGGCCCCCCCCCCCCCGGTCTCAAAATTGGCAGCCCGATACGATGGAAAGGCGCTCTTATTTCGTAGATGCAGACTTGAAGAGCGAAGTTGAATTGTTTTAAACTGGGCGGCAACAATGTTGGCCTGCATGAGCAAATAAGGAAAATTACTTGCAACAATTTGGTGATGCGATGTGCCGAAGTGAATTGTTTCCAAGGCGATGGAAACAATCACGGAGATACCTTGCAGCAGGGGGCTTGCTTGCGTACCGAGCGCTGACTTTATCAGTGATACGGTTTTTTAGCATTCAGTAAACACAAGTATGCGCTTTTCTGGGTCTGGGTGTACTAATGAAATATTGCAAACGTGATTGACTTTCCTAAGAAGACCATACACCGGGAGAGCCTATGACTGGGAGACAAACACGGAGATTAACTTGCAGGAGGGGGCCGGGGGGAAAGAGGAAGGGCGAGTAAAATTGAAGGATTGAAGCTATGCTCGGGAG
>JAHWFP010121254.1:49251-103118 GCA_023313725.1 Lithobius niger
CACCAGATGGACACCTCACACCGCATCCATTGGGAAGGAACTGAAACGTTGCTCATTTTAGCGAGAGGCCTTGAATCCCTGGCTATTCAACACCAAGTTCGAGAAAAGGCCGTGCTGATGAATATCCAGGGACCGTCTAACCCTTCAATCCAATTCCTTTTGAATGCTGGTTTCAGAGACAGTTAAGAAAAAGTGGAAAAACGGCCTTCAAAATAACGTAGGCAGTGCATGAGAGTCGCGCACCTACCTTGTAAATATCGGAGGCCAAGTTAAAGCCAAGTTCGAATCTAATGGACTGTAAATAGGTGGTAGTGTTTGGAGTTATTACGTGCTTGAAGATGATAGTTGGCTAGTTTTTTTCCATCCAGAGCAAATTGACTATCGAAAATTTGCTAAGAATTGTTAAATCGTTCTTGCCTGTCTGGAATATTGCGTATTTTCCTCTGTGCGTCAGTAAGGTTTTCCTTTCGGTGAAGGCTTTTGCTTTCGGTGAAGGGTTTTTGATTTTGGTGAAAGTGAACATCGGTGAGCGCTTGACTGAAGCTTTTTGGTTGAGGGCTAGTGGCAAAGGCTTTGGGTGCAACCTCCAGGCTGATGCAGCTGGAAAGATGAACGTTTACGACGAGAGCTTTGATAAGTAATTTGGATTCATGGAGGTCACTGAGGTGCACAGGTCAGTTGAGCCATAGAGTTTATGGATGCTTTCGGTGATAACGTCTTCGCTGAAAGGAATTTGGAGAATATTCAGTGAATGGGTTTATAATTTGAATCTTTTGTGAAGTTTTCTTCAATTAAACCGATGAGCAAGATGAAGTTAACGTGGTCAGTTTAGTTCCCCCGTTTGGCGGAAAACGGTGAGCTGAATAGTTCACTGTAAGGTCGTGAAGCAGGTTTTGGACGAAGGCTTCGCTTTCGGTGAAGGCTTGCTTTCGATGAAAGGTTTGCTTGCTTTCGGTGAAAGGTTTGCTTGCTTTCGGTGAAAGGCTTACAGTGGTGAAAGTCGGTCAAGTGGCATAGGCGGACTTGAGAGCTTTCGGCGAAAGGTATACCGCGTAGGGACAGGAGGTATCGGTGGGGACGTCAGGTAAGACCATCGATGCCAAAGCCTTCAGGAAAAAGACAGATGTTGTAGTTCGGTGAGCGATGCGAGACTTGAAGCTTTCGGCGAAAGGTTTGAAGCGAGGGTAACAATGGCATCACGACGGCCGGGAGGCTGGAGGAAAAGAGATGGCTGGCGAACACCGTAACACCATTTATGGAGGGCCTGTGCATGCGTGACCGCGCATGCGCAGGTGGGTGACTGAGCTGGGCGTATCCAGAGAGTTTTGATTCCTACAGGATAACACGCACTCGGGAACTAAATGCGATAAAAATTATAGGTAGTGTATATTTTCGGAACAGCAAGTTGAAAATGCTATTTTTTTTTCCCGTTAGGCTACCGTTGAAACCAACAGTTCTTCAAACACTAAGTCTACGAAAAACTAGTGGAAAGAAGGAAACTCCGAAAATTACCGTCCCGTTGCGCTTGTCTTGGCCGTGCCATCCCAGTAACCACGTTACCCAGTTACTGAACTTAAATATACTGTACCTAGTCACGGACATGGGTAAAGTTCCTACGAGCTAAATTTATGGCAATTTCCTGCATTATTTTTATGGCCACAATCAAGAGATTCTTGAACGAGGAACACTAGGGGAAAAAACGGGACAACCTCAACCAGCACACCATCACCCAATCACATGCATGCACAAATTTTATCATTGTTTAACGGTTTCACGAAAAACAAATATCCTGCACTTCCCGAGATTGGCCTACGTTTGTTAGCAAGATTCTGTAGCCTACCCCTGATGGAAGAGGTAAACCAAACAGTTTTTTTTTTAAACTGACAGGATGGGCACTAGCTTAAATAAAGGCCTAGTGAAACTATGGGTCTAGGTTTTTCAGTTAAATAGTGAAGTTAAAGTTAGTTTTAAGCAAAGTGCAGGAAAACAATATTGAGATACTGAATGTTAGAATTTGCATGGCTATAAAATAGATCATAGTGTTGGTTTAAATTTCAGTTTTGCACTCCACAAAGACTTTTTCTCTCCACCCCTGTAACCGAGCGCAAATTTGTACCGGATCAAATTTGGGAATTCAACCCCTGCGTTAGGCTGTCTGAGGCTGGTAGCAAAGGTCTTGACGCAACTACGGTACATTTGAAGTCTTCAGATTTACCTATTCATTGCCACATCGTCAGTGCAGAACCAGAAATGACAAGAACTTACCATCTTGGCTTTTTGCCTTTCCCGAAGTTGTGCTCTCAGGGCAGCTAATTCATCAGGTGACATGGTAGGTCTCGTAACACTGATGCAGCGTTCCCCTAGACCTAAGCTGCTTGAGGGCGAGCTTGGGAATCCACTATCGACAGAGCACGATGCCTTGCCTTCATGCTTCATCCTTTTTGGGTGAGATGCAACACTGTGCATCTCTAATTCTTCGTTACTGCTTCTTCGCTTCATGTCTACCTGCCATAGTAAAAAAAAAAATCTATTGCAAAAAAGAATGGCAGGCTACCACACAAAGAAACAGTTTTCACCATTAAAGTCAGCATCCACAAATTAGTTAAAAGGAATAACCAAAGAAGCCGGCAAATGAGCCTATCATCCGAAAAATGGTTAAAAACCAGAAGTATGAAGCGAAAGCGGGGAAGTGTACAGTTTTAAGGTAGGATTTGTTTGAACGTTTCCGCTGCAAGCACTAAATGAAGAATCATTGACGTCAAGGAGCCAAAACAAAAGAGCAACAATTAACGTTGCACTAACCACTTTTCGACGAACAGTGAATCGCTGAGCACTCTTATTTTGAAATAAGAGCATAAACTGGATAAATAATGTTAACACTAACTGGTAGCCTAACCCGTCTAGGACGGCATGGCTTCTTCACGAACATGTCAGCGTGTACCTGTCAGTGGCTTCCTTTACATCATTGCCAAGCCCAGGTAGCCGCACTACTCGGCATACGCCACTCATAAACTGTCACGCGGCATTGCTGTCTGACGAGGATAATCCGTCTCAAACCCATTGGTGGCTTCCTTTACACGATTGCCCAATATACCTCTAGCGAACTATTTCTTAGGTGGCATTGCTGTCTGATGACGTCATTAGTCCTCGTGCGGCTACGATATTAATGTATACAGTCCCAACGCTAGGCTACTTCCTCTCAACTCTGCTTGTGCAAAAAACAGGCACACACAAACAAAATTGCAAATACAAAATTTCATCATTATCAGTGAAGAGATATGGTCAGAGGTATATTAACCATGGGGAAAAGTGAAACTCGAGGTGGGCGCACCCCAGTGGGTTTGAAAGTCTAGTGGCGAGATATCCTCTTGTGCAAGTCGAGGGGAAGGAATCCCTGGAATTTTGGTTAAAACATCCTCGGATGTCAAACTAACAAATGTCAATAAAATAAAGAAGTTCCAAGTCAAAACAAAGCTTTCATGCAAATTTTTGTGCGATAAATGCAACAATAAAAATTTTTGTTGTCGTTCTTATCTGTCAAACCTCGCTTTCTTTCTACTGGACAGCGTTGGGTCTGGTTACCGGCGGGTCATACGAGTCAGGTTTTCAACTAGATCAGTTAACGGGTTTAAGCATCTGAATTTTGGGTCAGACCCACCACCCTATTGACTCGGTACGACTCCGGCAATCTAGTGGTTTTTTTTTCACGTAATAAAAAGCATTTCAAAATACTTTGTTCTAGGACAGTATTTTATGTTTGTCACTAACTCTGCAGAGAAAACTGTCAGCTCCGATAAACGTTATTTAATTTAGTTGCTAACTGTTAACATTGTAGAATTTTTTTTCACAAGTTGTTGCATTTGATCGAAGCATTACAGCAAAGTAATGGATTCACAACACAAACCAGTAATTCCAGGTTTATTTTAATTTATTTATTAAATAAAAATGAGTTCTAATTTTAAAAAACGTTTTTACCTCTAAAGTAACACATTTTAAGCGAAGTCTGTTCCTAAGGTTCGGCTCCATCACTTTTTACACTACATGGATTTCTTGTTTCACTAACTTTGCAGGAACGCTTACCTAGTACACATCTTACCTAGTTTTTTCTTGTTTCGCTGATTTTAGGGATTTTCTGTTCTAGATGGAGTGTTAGATCCTACTGTTTACATGTTTGCTTTTAAAATGTGTTGTCTAAAAGCAATTTTTTTGGAATTAGGTGTGCAAGATACCTTTACACTGGCACCAATCGACGTAAAAAGGAATATGTTCAACGGCAACAAATCTACTTTCTGTGTAGTCATGAAGGCCTACAGCACAAAAATAATTACAGAGAGTACATGATCGTTACGTGGCTTTGCTTTTACCTTTTAAGGTCAGCTTGAACTGTGTTGCTTTATGAGAGGTGGATACATTCAAGTAGGGGCGAGTTAGAACGACAATGGTACATGGTAGTTTCTGCTAAGTCGATGTAGCATCAACCAAACTCCCCTCTGTTCCCATGTCCCCATTCAGCTATTTGGGCTTTATGGAAGCGACAGGTTGCCACTTACTCTTTTCAACCAATCGCAGTAAAGCATTCCTTAGAACGACGTAGGAAATCATTGTCGGGTAACAACTGGAGGTACTAAAAGTGCCTTATGTCAACCTAAAGAGCTGGTTTGACAAAGTGACTTTTGAAGTGGTTTTAAATGGTTACATGGGCGTTCTCAAAACGCTGTTCGATGTAAGTAGACTTGAAATAAAGCAATGTAAGGTTAATCGTCAATGACAAGAAAACAAGAAGCCTGGAAGACTTAGTCGTAACTGACATACAACTCGGCTGAAAGTGTGTGTGTGTGTACGCAGACAAACGTCGTTTAAACTCTAAGTTTCATAAGTTTTCCTTCTTCAGCCATTATTTTTAGGTAGGCCTAACCAATTGAACATTTTACCCTGCCTCTGTCTTGGGTAGAATTTCGCCTAACTTCTGAAGAGTATTTAAGTCGCGTTAATGTCCCCGATGTGTAGCAGATCACATCACTTTTCCCTGGGATATTAGGAGGTGGAATACTTCCCCCTGGGGTTTCTACTCTGTACTTTCCCCGGAGTTCAGCACAAAATTCCCAGGGTTCGACCACCTAGTCTTTTCCATCCCCTTCTGTTTTTCCCTCACCACAGCTCTCCTTTTAAGCAACCCCGGAGTTTTTTTCATCCAGGGAAATCGAAAACTCGAGACCATATCTCTCCACTGTACAACAAAAACAAATTAAAAGATTTCATCTAGTACTGCCACCAGTAGAGAATTAACTTAAACCTAAGTACGCCAGGTAAAAACAGGAAAAAAACTAACACTGTTTGTTGGGTTCGACGGCCCCTTTGCCCCCAAGGGAGCTCGTGTCATCGGCCAACACATATAGCACACGAAAGTACCTCGTACAATTTAAACATTGAGGGGGGGGGCCCCCCCCCAAGCCGTAATTTGTTGGCGCAAAAGAGGGTGCTAATATTCTTCAATATTATTGTTTATGCCAACGCAGCATAACGTGGCTTATGGAATTGGTACACATAAACAATCTTGGTAAACATAAAAATAGTCAACTTACGTTCGTGGTTTTTCGGTCCTCTTCGTTTATTTTTGATATTTCTAGAAAAGCTGTTATTTTCCTCTTCTTGTTTTCAAATCTTTTCAACTTTCTTGGTGGCGTTACTTCATTAGGATACAACAAACTTGACATTTCTTAAAATGCGCACACAGTTCCACCATGATAGTCCAATATTTGCACGTGGGCTCCCGAGAGTTAGAAAACGCAGGGCGCGGCCATGACACCAGCATCAAGAAATGGCGATACGGCAAAACGTGGGAATAGACGAGACGGATTTTCGCATAAGATGTTAAGAGGCAAATGAAAAACTTTTTTTAAAATTTTTCTACTCGTTCGTGGGGTTATGGGCGGTCTTTTTTATTTATTTTTTTTTCTCTTTTTATTAGAGTTATTTTTTTCTTTTTTCACATTTAATAATGCAAGGTTTTTAAAATTTTAAAAAAAGTTGTAGGTAGGTAGAAGTAAGGTTAAGTTCTTTTATTTATTTTTTTTAGTGTTTTATGTCTTAATAATGTGATTTTGACATCACATTCACATGTCTACACTGTTAACACGCAGATGTCGTAAAACGGGAAAAAAGATTTCGGTTTCGTTTTTTTAACGACAACCTGCAAAAGCGCGCTACTCAAATTTTATTTTACCTCACGATTCGTTTCACGATATGGCAACTAGCTAGAGTCCATTCATTTATATCCATTACTTAAAAAATATGAGGCCAAGGAACAGAGAGATCTTAACGTTAACGCAAATCTGCAAGTATTTTTATTCTTGTTTTGGTAGTAGGCCTCCACGTTCGAATGGCCTCTTTAAACCATCCACGACTGGTTGGTTTTTTTTTTCCACTGTTTTGGGGTTTTGTCTATTTTTTTTTCCGAAAAAGGAGGCAATAATAGAATGATGCCTTAATCTAGATTACCTTTTACACATGCCTATGCGGATTCCACCTACGAAAATACGTCAAGAATCAACGAAAACGCTGCCGTTTCACACATAGACATGGATTTCGGATGGTGTGGGAGCAAGATGTTACCGTTGCTAGGTAACCATGGGCGTGCCTTGCTGCCTTTCGCAACACGTGGGCATTAAATTTTGAACGTCCATCATTGAAAGCGTCAAAACACTCAATAAACACATCTGCCTACCCGGTCTGTTGAGTTTTTTCGCAGGGAATGGTCGCAAAATGCGTTACTTGCTGTCTTTCAACTTTAAAACCAAAATTACTTCAATATTTCGGCGATAAAAGTAATTATTAATTTTGAATTTATAGCTGATACGGTTATCAAATTATGTTGACAGAAACTTAAACTTCTCCAGATATAACCTATATTCTAATTTTGATACAAATTAGTCCAATTACCATTCTACGAGTAGCCTGGCAAAACGAAACTTTCTCCTTCCCTATTATTTTCTATTTCTTCAGTGGGTTCATTTGGTCAAGGATGTGTACAGGCTCCAAGAGGGCAGGGACCAAACATTTTTCTGGGGACCTTTTTTTTTGATGTTTTAACTCCTTTTTAACCCCCCACCCCCACCCCCCGTTTCGTAGGACTTTTAACTATTTCTGCTCCTTTTCCACCACTTTCTTAGCCGTTATTTACCTTTTTTTTTGGCTCTGTTACACCACCGCTCCACAAAAACAGATTTTTTTCAGAAAAAAAGGGGCACTTTGCCATGAAGGTAGGTCTAGAGCCCCCCCCCCCCCCCCCATCCCCGTTTTTGGTTTCTTTTCTTCTTTTCATTAGTTTTCGGTGATTTTTTTTCTGTGCCTTTGTTCAATTTACATTATTTTTTCATTTCTGCGAAATGCTTCTTTTTTCTATTCTTTTATTTCAGTGGCCTGTGATTAAAATGTTACGAAGTTACCAATTCATGACAGAGACCTGTACATTCTGGTTCATTCTTGACTTCTGAATTCAAGTTTGACCATTAGTTTCTTGCCTGAACATACCTTGTGTTGCCCTCATGCCAATTTTTTTTCTTTTATGACTATGCAAATTTTTTTCTTACATTTTTTTTTGCAGTTTTTGATGGTTTGCTTAATTTTTTTTATATTATAAAGTTTTGATTCATGGTCTTCAGGTAAGTACATTAAATAATTGGTAACTAGCTGAAAACCCGTCAAAACGGTCCTACCTAGGCCTACCCGCCCCCCCCCGAGACAGAAACGTAAAGTGGGCCTAACAAAAACCCTGAAAAGAAAAAAACCCAAAGGGAACCTTATCCTTCCCGGGTTTTAGCAGAATTTAAGGCCCGAGCTTAGCCATTGCTCCCTAGAAAGAAAGCGAAAGTGCCCCCGCCGCCCCTACTAAAAGCCCCTGATGCCTTGCATAGCATAAAATTAAGTTAGTTCTGTAAAGGACGAAAAATAAGTTGATTGTTGGGGGAAAAAAACAGTCAAGCGAAATTGCTTATAATCATCATACCAAAACGAAAAGAAACTGCATGATTATTTAATGTGTTTTTCTCCACAACATTGAAAATTGCAAATTGATTTTAAGAGCAAAAATGTTTACTGCGTAGTAAAATTGAAATAGGCCTAAAAATAGGCTTAACGGCAAAAAAAAACCCGATAAACGAACTGCCAAGGTTAAAATACATCCCCCTGTTGAATTTTAGGTAGATCCGACGACGTTAAGCCTAACGAAAACAGCAGAATGCAGTGGCAGAAGCTCTATCCTTTCCCAGGTTTCGGCACTAAAATAGAAAAATTGGGAGATGAGGTTTTGGGGAAAAAGGGCTTAACAGCAAAAGGACCCCCAGCACCCATTTTCCCAACTCCTCTATTGATGCATAGCAACGGCTGATGGTGTACGTGTTGCTGGCGGCGCTGTGTGAGGGATGTTCTTGACGTGGGCGTAGTTTTGGGCCGGTGTTGCTGTTGCTGGTGTATTATGGCTGGGAGGAGTGCAGGATTTTACTAATGGACAGTACTGTATCAAAATTGTCTCATCAAAGGGTATTTTTTTGCCCTGACATTAAAAATGCATCATGGTGTTCTACACCGTAACGATGAACAGTTCCGACGGAAAAAAAAATATCTAAAATCGGTCCATACTTACATTTTTTGATGAGCAAGTCCCTGTTCGGGCGCCAAGTTGTCGCATTACTCTCCCCAGGGTGTGGGATGACCAAGGAAGACACATTTTCTGCTGTACTGGCGTGCTTTCTTTGCTGTGCTTGGGAAGGCACAGTGAATCCAAAAGGTCAAACTTCGCGCACCTCATCTCAAATAGCAGCGGCCCCGGTAGAGCACGACGATGAACTTGTCTCCCTCCCTCCTTCTTAGCACAGTCTACACTGCAATTTTTCCTTTCATTAACTTAATTAAAGTGGCACTATCACCGACTGAAAGTCTGCAGAATCTGGCAACATCTAGTGCTAGCTGGTACTACTAGCTGGTACTACTATGCACTTGCTTTCTCAACGGCTACACTGTCTAGGATTAATAGTAACATCTACATGTGTCGTCCAACACCCTTTAAGACTTCACAACGGAAATGAAGACCTCCAGAAGACGGAAGCAAGACCTTCCTTACATCCAACGGCCCTTTTCAGGGTCTCTGTTTATTCTTAATAAAGTGCGAAGTTTCAGTAACTTTTTGGGGAAGTCAGCTTGCAACCTGGGGTAACCCATCATGTGGTGCCCGCCATCATGTATTGACAAGGTCAACTGTAAATGCAAAAATCTACAAGTAGTGGATATTTTTCATGCCGGCAACCAGAAACCCTAAATTTTCCCGGGAAGTCAAAATTGGTTTCTATTGCCTTATCGAAAATACACACTACCTGTACCCAACTTGCCTCCCCTCTTGAGTCACCACCATAACAAATCAAGAGGAAAAAAGGTGGCGGACCACCTCATCCGAAAGCTTTTATAGGAGGGCTGTGCATGACGCATGCACAGTTGGGCTTGCGTAGCTGGCTGGATCTAGACAGAGAAAAAACCTCAAGGAGAGAAAATCATCCCTTGGGAAGGAATGCAAAAATTCCTATGCAAATATTCCTAGTGTATATTTTCGATAAGGCAATAGAAACCAATTTTGACACCACGGGAAAAATTAGGGTTTTTAAGTACGAAAGGGAGGGGGGTTGAGGACCGCTTCACTATCCACACCATACTTGATCTGCTCCAAACTGGCAAGTAAGGACACGTTTTTCAGAACAAGCTCACAATGCATTCTCGCAGCAAAAAATGCTTTCAATTGTTATCTCTTTGGTTTAAGGAAACGGTCAAAATAAGAGTTTAGAAGTAACTGGGATTATTGCTACTTCAAAAGGAATTCTTTTATGTTATTATCCTGGACTGGTATAATTACACATAATTAACCAAACGATAGAATAAATACTCAGGTTTTGTTACCATGGTAATAATGGTACGCATCGCACTGGACTTCCAACAAACTTCTATACCCTCTTTTACCTCAAAAGGTGGAGATGTGTTGGGAACAGATATCCAGGTGAACCTGCATGGTAGAAGTTACCTCAGATTAAATCTTAGTTGTGTAGAGAAGTTTTATTATTTGCAGGGTGACCACTCACATTCAGGTCTAAAATAACAGGAATTATAGGTATTTTGTCTAAAAAGAAATATAGGAATTTAACTGCAAAATAATAGGAAAAATATAAGAAATTTCTGTTGAGGATTATGTGTTTCGGAAAAATACATTTTTTTTTTTGCTAAGGCTCGCGCGCACCCTCGGGGCAGGAAGGACGGCTCCATTTAAGGATGTGCTGTTAAGTTTGTTATGGACTATGACCAACCATCAACATCTCTGCTTTCAAAGGCTGTATAAATGGTAAATGCTGATTGTGTTCACTAGTTTTTAAATTCATTCTGTGTGTTGCATACATTATTGATGAGGGCTTAGATTGGTGATGCTGTCACTTTAGAATCACTTTTTGTTAGGATGGCACATGCACGCCCCGTATCCCACCTTCTGCCCTCTAGTGACCTCGAGCGACGGCACGATCGCTGGCTGGAAGGTCATGTGACCTCTTCCGGTCCACTCTTAGTTTCTTGATCAACATGGCTTCACCAGAAGTAAACGCATGTGTCAAATTATCTGCCAATAAATGCCATAAATGCAGAATCGTTGATCCTTTTCTTCATTCCTTTGCATCTGATGCTGGGATGGCACATGCAAGCCTCGTATCCCAACACGTTCCGCCTTTTCCCAATCGCTCGCTTGCACGTTCGCTGGCCGGAAGGACTTGTGACCTCTTCCGGCTCCGTCTTAGAAATCTCTCGACCTAAATGGCTTCTCCCGAGAGGTCACGTTTGTAATTAGCTGTGCCAATATATGGCTAAAATGCGTACACAATCCGTTTCCGTATCATTTTGATCAACGCACCAGGACCACTATCTGGGCACAGATCAGTGGACCTAGCTCATGAACCAGCGAACCCCAATACGAGGGTACGCTCTCCGGGCAACGATGCGTGGACCAAGGAGGCGGGTGCTTTGCGTTGCATAGTGACCAGATCTCAATAGGATGCGATGTCCTTGACGTTGATGGTTCGGACATCGGCTGTGTGGTGAACCGGTGCGACCCTGTAGACAGGGCTCCATTTCTCAAGGACTCTGAATGGTGCCTTGAAGACTGGCTCCCCCTATGGCGTTCATAGGAGGTCTCTCCCATGCTTATATCGAGTGCCGTGTTCATGGCGTAGGGAAGAGTTGAAAGCAGTGGGCTCCAGATCGTTTGGTGGTCCTGCAGAAATACCCTAATGCTCTCCATTGCATTTGATTGTGGATGATAAAGACCTTGACCACGAATGCTCCTCGTTATCCGACACAATTATTTCCATTGACCTGTGGTTGTCCATGACGACTCGGAGGAGCTTCCTCGCTGCTGTTGGCGCGGTGGAGTTCTTCGTTGGATTAACCAGACACACTTGGTGTAATAGTCCATCATTGTGAAAATGTAGACATGATCATGCATGGTTTCTAGCAGAGGACCAATGAAAGAGATCCCTAACATATGGTACTTCCAATGGTGGATCACAGGCTGCACATCATCTGCTCTGCGATGTTTTGGCGATCAGGATCACGCGTAACAGGATCTTACGTAGTTTTTGCAGTCCGAGAAGATTCTGGGCCAATGTGCGACTGCTTTTAAACGCTGCATTGTTTTTGTGACACTATGATGGGCTGCAGCCGGCCTACCTGCTTGCTTTCATGACAGTCATGTAGGGACATGTGCCTCAAGTCTTTTAGCACTTCGAGACGCCATGCCTTCTCTGGCATTCCCTTTTTGGCCGCGAGTGTATCAATGTCTAACCCGTTGGTGTTGAGAGTGTACGACTTTGCTACCTTGAGTATGTAGTTCTGTGTATCTTTATATCCTGCGACGTCCGGTCTTATTAACTTATTAACACTTAGGAAATCCTTTGGACGTTGGCATCTTTGTTGCGAGTCTCCTTCAGTTGGCGTTTGTCCCTGATGTCAACAATACGGTGCATTCTGATGTAGAGGATGGGGTAGGACGTGGATTGTGATATTCCATTACTTGCTCTTACGGCGTTGGCTGGCCCCTCTTTTCTTCCTTCTGGCTCGTCATCACCTACCTTTTTCCAACCTGTAGGGTGCCAAGTCTTTGCTAGGGTTCCATCTTGCTGGGGTTTTTCTTCCCCCTCCCCCAACCCAGCAAAGTCCAGGGTTTGCTTGGCTTCTTGTTTCTTGCTTTGAAACTTCGTTTATTCTCAGAAATGTGGTCACTTTGTAGCTGCGCTGCAGCCATGCTGAGGTGCAAGTGTCGAGTGAGAGTGAGCACTCGGTGCGCAGGTGCGAATCCACATTGGAAAGGCCAACTGTGTAAGATTGGGTGGAGCAGTGATCACTTGCAACCTCACACCACAAGAGGCAAGCCAGACAGCAGAAACACCCAGAAGCATCCACTTGATCCGATGAATTTCTTCGACTTTATTGGGATTGTTTTCATCGGTCAAGGTTCATATTACGACGATGGAAAAATATTATACTTAACGGTCGGGGCGGGAGGGGGGGGGGACTGTGTGGGAGTTACGTCAGCATTTGTTTAGATTTAAATCACTCCGAATTGCACAAACGACTCGCGTGTATGGAAGGGAGAGGAAGGGATTTTTTTTTTATGTTGTGTTTTAAAATTGACTCGTTAGAAATAATCTATATAAATATGAAAAAAATTAAGCAGCAAAGTCTAAACAAAAACTGCTCACACAAAATTGTGGTGATCATCTCAATGTTGATTTTGTCCCAACCCAACTTCCTTGCGTGGTTATTTATTTTATCTTTTGTTAATACGCCTAAAGAAAGTAAAGTAGTAAACCTGTATACCCTCAGTACTTAAAAAAAAAGTCCATTGCTGGTTGACTGAATTTTCTGTGGCTTTGCACTGTCATCTTCATAGGTGCAAGCCTAGAGTCCACCAAAAGCGCTAACGGATCAACTAACACATTTGAACTTCGCGCAATTCCACATCTGGCTTTTAGTCAGCTAGGCTCCCTAAGGATGAAAGGCCTATGGAGGTAGTAACCTACCTACTGGGAAGATGTTGAGAAGGTTAAGCATGCTTTCACGAAAGTCGGGACCTATTGCTTTTTCCGGAATCCCCCAACATGAAGAGGTTACTTGGCAATCGAGTAAGGGTCGACGATGATGATTGTGCAGGGGTAACGGCAAACATTGAAACACCTGCTACTGCTGCATTTCCAACTCCACCTCCTAACACCGAGCACGACATTGAGCATGCCTCCCATCCGTCTGGTACTAAGTCATGGAAGAAGAAGCAAGAGAAAGAGAAAGAGAATGAAAAACAAAAAGAAGTCAAAGAGTTTGGGGATCAGCATGCGGAGGACGGATCAACAACTGCAGCCACTGTTAACACTGTGCAGCTTCTCGTCTACCACGGCAGCTGTGTACTGGGTCCCTTGCAAGGACTGCACGAAAGGATATTGGCGAGACGAGACACAGACTTAGCACGTAAGTTGGTGAGCACATCCAAGCAACCACTAACATAAACACGAGGGCAATTGCTGCACACAGTGACAACCGGGAACATTAAATCTGCTGGAAGGGAACAAAAGTGTTACCACGATCTAACACTCGCCAGGATTCCCATCCGATGGCTCTGGAATCCTTGGCCATCCAACACTGCCAAGGCCTCGGAATCCTTTTAATGATCGTTCAAGAACCCTCTCACAAGCAGATCGTCACTCCTGAACTGCAGGATAGAAATGAGTGAGCAATGAAAGATTTTCTAAAACCAACACCACCACATGAAGACGGCAGTACCATCGCCAGCCAGTCAAGCCAGCTTAGCCGACTGAAGGCCAAATGTGGAAGAGCGCAAAGTTCAAATGTGGACGTTGGTCCGTTAGTGCATTTGATAAGACTCTAGGCTTGCGCCTGACGAAGGTGGCTGTACACCACCGAAAATGCAAGAACCCAGCAATGGACTTGTTTTAATTCAAGCGATGCATTGTGTGAGCGATTATGTCAACAAACCAGAGTAAAAGGTTAAAAAAGGCCGTTTTTACAACACTCAGTGCAGTAAGATAGTCCTCCCCCGCCCCCTCAAATTTACTGCCAAATAAGTTAACTAATGCTTGCATTGGGGATGGTGCGGATGACGTTTTCACCGTGGAAGCTCAATGTGTGGTGCATGGGGGAAGGGGGGAGAAGGGAGAAAGACTCGCGCTGTGTCGTCACCTCGCGGGCATTCAGCCACGTGTCAGCTTTCGACTTCAGCGTACGTTGAGCTTCGGCTGCTTCCCTGCTCTCCCTTCCCATGGAGTACCAGATTTACCAGAGTTTTGAATGTTCGTCATTCTTGATCCCCCTTAGATGGGGGAGGGGGGGAGCTCAGCACTCTAACCTGCTGCGCACGCGCAGGAACCAATCCGGCCCCTAGCCACCTACTCGGCCGTGCTGGTCTGAAGCCAGCTGGCATGCTCGACGCACGTCCTCATCCCAGCCGACCTCACAGTATAGCCATATGGCCTGAGGGCCCACTCTGGGCAGGGCTCACTGAGAATGAGAATCCCCCCCACATGTTTTTAATTGCTTGTGTGTGAAATAGTTACTTTTGGTTACTTGTCTCGTGCCAGTCGTTCGCAACACCACGTAAAATGTTCGTGTATTTAAAAAAAAACCCAAAAGACTGATGAAAAATGACGGGGACATGAAACTGTAAAGCAATGAAGTTTTCAGTTTTTTTTCCTGTAACAAATATATATATCAGCGTCAGATGAAAACTCCCTTTATCTGGTCGCTTCTGACATTATCACACATGAGATTCTGGTTCAATTGTTGTAGTAAAAGTTGGAAATTATTATTTTTTTAATAATGTGCAACAAATATAGGCGACTTTTTAATAGTGTCCTGTTGGTATGTCAGCCTTTCCATTTGCATACAGCAATCACACATTTCTATCCTCCTTCAGTATTACTCGACCGTACGCACATCGAATTGCTGATGCAGTGATTTAGTGTGTATTTGTTTTAAAATTTTTTAGGCCTTAGTCGAGAAAACGTAAAATATAAGCCTAAATAAAACAAACTTCACAATAGCTTAACATTTTACTTCCAAACAATCACTAAGTAAACACAGCTTGGCAAAATTTAGCCCCTGTTACACAGTTGATCGAGTCGTTCAAGAATTTAAGTGTTGTCGGAACGGAAGAGTACCACTTCGTTCACAAATTCGTTTCATAGAATCTAACGAGATAATTTTCTACCACTTCACTTCGTTGTCTAAGCCAGGTAATTACATTTTGGAATATACAACTGATAAAAAAATTGTGAAGCAAGATACAATAATGTAAATAACAGCAGATGATAAAGTCGTTTTTTTTTTTTAATCGAACAGTCATTCCTAGCCAAAATAAAAAATCCTTTACCTCCAATTAAACACTTCCGGTAAACTTCCGCAATCATTGACATTTTTGTGCCTACCAATCACAACATTCTGCAGACCCACATTGTCATTTAAATATGAAGAATTTTCAACCTTACACTACAATACACCAAAAAAAGTTTATTCTAGTGCTGTCAAGCTTTACCATACACATACACAAAAGAAAATATTGTCATTTGTGTTACTTAGCATTATGGAATACACACAATAGTTCAATGTGATATTATTATGGCTTTACTATCAGCTCAATGTTAAGAAAAATAATAACAAAATCCACGAAAAAACATAGATGGCGTTAGGATTTCCGTGATATCATAAATTACTGTTAATTCCGTGATTTTTTTTTTAAATCTTGGAATAACGGAAAATGAGTGTCTCGAAGTGTCTACAGATGAAGTGAAACCTGTTCACTCTACTTCCTACTGATGCTGTCCATTTTTTTTTTTTTTTACAAGTACTATGTTTCGTATTTTAGATACTAGCATGATATCTCAGCTGATCTATTAAATGCCGGATCTCCCTCCGAGATGCTTACTTACTTCCGCCCCACAGCTAAATATTGATTTGCGTACCATGCTGGAAATGTAAGGCCTGATTATTTTAGGGATGTCATACTATACAATTGCTTAAAATCAAGCTATCTCACCAATATTAAACAATTTTGAAAAGTTCACTCAGCCATCAACAACAGCAAGCAGGAGGAAACGTACGCACCGCTTTGTGTGCCGACACGTACTAACCTTTTTAGCATCAAACTTAACGGCAGTTTCAACGCGCTTGTGCCAACAATAATTCCGAGTACAGGTCTCTTAAGTCCCGGTACCCTTTTCTTATGAGAGGAGAGAAAAGAGGCTGTTAAAAAAAATACATGGTTGGGGGAAATAGATAAGTAGTTTTTTTCGTTAACTTTCAAGTCAAGATTTGATTTTCATTTTAATCCACTACGGAGTTGTGGAAGTTCCGTGGATGAAGTGGACGTCAACAAGCTAATAATACCAAATACGTTGTTTTGATGGGAAAAAACCTAAACAATACTAACAAATGATGTCGGATTCTAAACATATTTATACAAATAAAATGCTCCTTGCCAATGTCAGTTTCGTTAAGATTTCACGCCTTATAGTTCAATATTTTTGTTTTGTAGCCTATCTCTTATCTTGAAAATTCCGTAACGGCTTCTACTCTGAAAGTTCATCATTCTTGACCATTCGATTGTTGAAAACAGATTATTACGCACATTTTCAGAAACAAAATACTGTACCAGTATTCTTGCGAATTTTCAATAGACTGACGACATCCGTCTCATCAGGCCTAACCTACACAACTCAAACTTTCGTCAACTACATTGCCACCGTGGAAATCAGCGTCTGAAATCTGCGCCGCGCCAGATTTTCCGTAACATTTGAATATTTCCACGGTGGCAATGTAGTTGATGAAAGTGTTAGTTGTGTAGATTAGGCCTGATGAAGACAGACGTCGTCGGTCTGTTGACAATTCGCAAGAATACTGGTACGGTATTTTGTTTCTGAAAATGTGTGTAACAATCTGTTTTCAACAATCGAATGATTAAGTATCTCTTATCTGTACGATCCTAATATTAACGGTACTACTTTAATTGTAAATTAGGGATGTGCGATACTCGAAAAATTCGAGCCGAGCCGAGTATGAAACTTGTACTCGAACTCGGCTCGCTGCTCGCGTCCATACTCGAAAAACTCGAATCCGATGAAAATGCGATAACTTCGTCAATTTTTGGCCGATTTTGACATTCCAATATATCAAATCGATCGTCTCGACGAGAGCTTTCCAGTGATGCAGATTAAAAATCAATAACTGAAACCATTTTCAAGTTATATTCTTAAAACTGAAAAACCATGACCTACATGGTCAACTAACCCCATTTTTGTTCCGATTATCTTACAAATTAAATTTCCAACCAAATGTTTCCATCAAATACTCGAACTCGGCTCGATACTCGATTCTTCTGTTGCAAACTCGGCTCGGCTCGACTCGAATTAAAATTTGTCTACTCGCACATCCCTATTGTAAATGAAAATATAATGGTTAAAATAGCACCTGACCTTGCTTACGTATCAACCACCTGAATTTGTACTATTATTCAGATAAAGTATTTCACATTATCTTCGGAAGATTAGTAGCAATTTGTAGCAACCGTTATATAGCACACATAATTTTCAGTACCACTGATTTTAAAGAATTCCAAACACAGCTTGCAACTTACAGTAGTGTATCAATTTCCGACATTTCTAAATATTCCATTTTCCAGCTGATTAACAACCCTCTCTCCGCTTAAAATAGATAGCAACTTTACACATACCACAATAAATGTACAGTTGGTTACAACTACATCATCAGTTACACATCTACACTAAACCTTGGTTACAGGCTAAAAATAAAGGTGTGTGGAATTTGCTCTTTACAATGTACAATGTACACTCCAACATAAGTGGAGAAATTCATAAATTCCTTAATTCATAAACCCTCCCTCCCCCAATTCCCCTAAAAGTGACGAGAACTCCAGTAATGCCAAAGATGACTACGAACATGATTTCCAAAATGGTCCAAATTCACTCCTGGTGTTCACATGAACAAACTACCCAACCTTTAACACTTAATTAACATACAATTAATTAAGGCTACACTATGGAGCGCTATACAAAACTCTTAATAATGCTATTATTGTGTCTTCCAGGGGGATTTAATGGCAGGGTCAAGGTTTGGGGTTGCATTTGTTTCGAAGATCTGATGCACCTGGGGAAATGATGCGAAATCCATACCCCCCCTCCCAAGGACAACGGCCCACGATCACATGCAGGTCATCGTTGTGTTGCAGGGTGTTGAAGGCGTGGACCACAAATCCACTTTGACTCTTTTCTGTCCCACTGTGATAGTTTTGTGTTCACTTTTAAATTTGTCACTTCCTTACCCATCGTACGGAATCGGAATCGAATAAATAATAATAAAACAATGTCTTGGAAACGACTACGAATAAAACGGCTTACAATTCGTGTGAACTAAAATTTAAAACTTTCTCAAATAGTTTATCTAATCTGACCAAGCTAGAATTCAGGCCTTCTTACACAGTTCTAGAAATATCTTTGTACAAACATACATTAACTAAAATTTAAGTACAACTAGAGTACAACAATAAACCAAGCTTCCTGTTTAAAAAAAAAAAAAGGAAAAATTGTATATATCTAGCACCAACCACACAGTTCGGTTGCTGAACCTTAACACTACCAGTCTGTATAATTTTCTCGACATGATATCAGCAATCATCATAACTTCTTTACACTATTTATCACAATCACACTAAATGACTCAGTTTATTTTACAAGCTACTAGCCTTGCTAGCTCCACAAATATTAATTAAAGTAAAGCTTGTCCCAAGTCAGCTTAAGCATTGGCAGTCGCAACTGTTTTTTTTATACCACAATGGCAAGTTTTAAAATGAATGATAAAGACTTAAAAATATGTCGGCACTAAAGTTATCAGTACGACGTTGACAGACTTGTCTGCCTTTCCAGTCGTCGATTCTTGAGTCTCTCTATGGCAGAGCTGACGTCGACTTTTTGCTCGAAAAAACTTGCCAGTGGAGGTTCCGTTAGCATGGATGCCAAAAACTGCTCAAACGAAATGGCCCAATCCGAATCCGGTACACTCGAATTGTGAGACCTATCTCTAGAGTCTTCAACTTTTGGCTTGCTCTTAATAGGGCTTTCAGGATTCGATTCAGCACTTACGAATGGCTTCTCCTTATCAACTGGCGTTGCACCATCAGAGTTGGGAGACACTGGTTCGCAAGTTGATTCACATGTCTGCAGATGGCTTGCTGCTGTCTCATTTGTTGGCGTCTGCATCTCGGACGAGTTACGACTCACAGCTAAAAGGCTGTCCTGTGACTCGTTCTTGCCGCTATAAAATTGTTTACCTACTTCACCAATCTGTAGTAACAACGTACCTAAAAAGAAAGAATAAAATTACAGATTTATTACCAATGCACCAGTTGTACAATAACTCATGGGTCTTTGGAAACGGAACTCATTACCATGTCGACCAGATCAGAAACCTACCTGGTCTGTATTACTGAGCGTCCCTGTAAGGCTTGTGTCTTACAAGAAAGCGTATGTTGTGGGAGATGATAAAATACTCTATTAGGGATGTGCGATTCTTGAAAAATCGAGCCGAGCCGAGTATGAAACCTATACTCGAACTCGGCTCGCTGCTCGCATCCATACTCGAAAAATTCAAATCCGGTGAAAATGCGATAACTTCGTCAATTTTTGACCGATTTTTACATTCCAATATACCAAATCGATCATCTCTACGAGAGCTTACCAGTGGTGCAGAGTAAAAGTCAATAACTGAAACTATTTTCAAGTTATATCCTTAAATTGGAAGACCATGACCCACACAGTCAGCTAATCACCATCTTTGTTCTTATTACCATAACAAATTAAAGAGAAACTTGCAAACAAAATATTTCCATCAAATACTCGAACTCGACTCGATTCTTCTGTTGCAAACTTGGCTCGGCTCGGCTTAAAAATTTTCTACTCGCACATCCCTACTCTCTATGTTACTTTATTTGTAGCGGTTTTTTAAGTAGAAGATGACAAAATAAGTTCATGATTTCTGCAGGCTTTCTCTAGTGAGAGGAAAGCATTTGACCATTTGAACAAATAAAACATCATTCCACAAAGATTTGAACAAAGATAAAATGCTTGCTCATGCTTGGCAAGTGAGTTCTTTACTTCTATTCCCTTTCCTCACTATTTTCTGACATACCCTTTAAAGTAAGTGACTTTAACAAGCACAAAACTGGACTGGTTTCAACAAGCTAAAAAGCAGAAACTACTGCTCCATTCCACGAGTGTTAGACCCCCAAATTTAGGCCTATTAATGGTAGATGATCCAGTGGAATGGAGCCCCAAACCAGTAGTTGTTTGAGTAAGCTAAAAAGTAGAAACAAGTTCGGTTTTGTACTTGTTAAATTACTTTCAGCAAGGTGCCTTTGCGTTTACTCTCATCCACAGAGTATTCTCTACTGACAAGCGCAAACAAGGGCGAAACAGTCTCTAGAAATCTCTGTGGGTCAGAGCAACCCGATTTCAAATGATCAAAAAGCAGGGCCGGTGGAACCGGTCCAGCCGGTCCGGTGAGAGCTGTACCACATTTTCCGTGCAGTGGCAGGCAAAGCGAAGGGCTTAGTTCATAACGAAACAACACATGTTTCTAAATGATTTTATATTTGTTTAAACAATTTTGACCTTGAGTGCCCACCATCATCTTATTGCATTGTGCTTTTTTCTTCAACTAAATTTGGATCTGGATTTTAATTAGTTAGAACATTATTATTTTTTTTTTTTGGGAGGGTGGGAGGGCGATACATACGAAAATGGGTAGAGGACTGACTTGACGGTTCACCGTACCACTTTTTTGTAGCTTCTGCTGGGCCTGATCAAAAGTAGGCGACTACTGCGAAGTAACTGATCCCACATTCGGCGTAGTAATCGCCTTAAAGCCACACCTCACTCATCTCCTTTAAGTATGGGAAATGAGGCACGAAACTGGATTCCCAACTAGCACTAGGGTGGTAACACTTCTGCTGAAGGAGTTGGCAAGAATCATGCACGAACAAATTCAGCCAACCTAAAAATGCGCACTTTACTTAAGAGTAAGATTTTACTGAATTTGAGACAAGGCTGAATCAGCAATTACCCTGCGGTTCAAGTAAGGGTCTCCTGTGACTACTGTAGTAAACTTTCATTCGTAAAATGTCAGCAAATGGTGCAATATAAACTGTAATGACTCAGTCCACAAAAATCCATGTAATTTATAAAAGCATCAGTTTCTTAATAAAGTTCTGATGTATTCATATTGTTTACATCTTCAGAATTCAAAAAATCGTTCCAGAATAAAGAAAACTGCCTTTCTACATTGCCTCAAAACTTCTAAACGGTAAGAGCTACCAACGTATGGTTATAACCATTCTTGGTGTAGTCGTCGAAAGAAAGAAAAAGGATTCTTATGAATTGTCGTATTCACCACTTCAGTATATCTTGGTTGGAAAAATAAGCTACCTCGTTCTGTAGTGAAACATAGGGGCAATGGCCATTCTCACATCAATGCCCATGCTTCCATTCCTCAGTAGAGCATTGCAGAAATATACCCATAATTTAGAATCAAGACAATTACGAACACACACAGCCGATGTTCTCACAACACATTATGTTCTTCCAAGACTCCATTACCTGGTATACATATTTTAATTAGCATACACTACCATAACAGGTAATGACAAGTCAGTTCTAATGTTTGATTACTCACCAACAGTGGCAACCGAATGATACATTTGCTGCTCGTCCGACCGGCTCATGAACAAATCGTACAGCGTCTTCCAAGCTTGGATGAACTGTTCTTGATTCATGCGTGGTGTATTCCTCAAGTCATACTTGCTGTCAATTTTGGCTGAATATGAGCGTAAGCTACTCATAGTACTTTGGCTGTCCAAACTGCAGGATTCTCCTAAAAAGAAAATGATTCGATTACATTAAATTCCATAGCACGAAATACTTAATCTAAGGGATTCTTTCTCATAAAAAAAAAAACAGCAATTTTTCCCCAGCCTGGATGGAAAATGTGCTTTTAGCCCTAGAATTCGCTAGAATGTGATTTTATCCCAATTACATTTTTGCATTATTGCATTATGATCTGTTAAGAAGAAAATTCCTGACATTATTTTAAAATTCCTGTATCCACCACAGCAACATACACTTAGTATAGCCGGATCCAGACACCAGAAGTGTTGCGCTTATGCACATCGTTGGCCATCTTTGTTGTCTGGGCGCACTGTTAGTGGCAACAACACGCATTTTCCATCCACGTTGGGAAATAGAAAATAACTTTATCCCAGAATACAAACCCCAATTAAATTTTTATATAGTTGAGACTTTAACAACCTGGATAGTGGGCAGTTGCGGTCGCCTCCAGGGTTTATTGGAGAGTTCCTCGCGGATGCCTGGTGCACCTTCTGGTGCATGGCGAGAAGTCTAAACATGGTGAGAGATGGACATGAAGACAAAGCAGCTGCTCCATGGGAAGACGTCTCGAAGATAGTGTGGAGTGAAGGTGGTTTCGTACTTCCATGAGATAGCCTACAGGATTCAGATTTCTTCTATAGAAACTTAGTTGTAGGCAGCCCAAGTTGCGAAAAGGGATCGAAATCTCGTGGTGGGTTCTAGGCGGTGGCGGATTCATAGACGAATCCGCCTATGAATCCGTGTTCTCATAGAAGAAGCAAGATGACTGAGCAGATTCAGGAAGTAACCAAGCTGGAGTAGCTTGTCTTGTAAAATGATCTGTAGGGGTGGAGTAAGTCCATGCAGCATTTTCTCCATTTCGGGATCTTTAGTAGCATCAGGGTAGAAACGTAGGGCTGTAACAGGGCACTGTAGTCTCACCTTTTTATCCCATCGTGAAGGACTTAGGTACTTCTATGGATTGGGCCTTAGCTCTGAAGGAGGCCCGAGGAGAAGTCTCACCAAGTCAGTTAGGCGTGTTCTACATTAAGGGCTTGAGGCTCACTGCAGCATTTTCCAGATGCCAAGGCGAGCAGATATACTGTTTTGCGAGTCATGAGGCCAAATGATACATAGCTTTTAGGCTTGTAAGGCGTCCTAGAGGAGGCTGGTTATAGGAGGCCGTCACAGCTTCCTCGTGACAGGTCTTTCCAGCCGAAGGCTTTGATGAAGCTGGTGTTCTGAAGTATTCCACTACAGAGGTGTGTTTAGCTGCTTTTAAGTACCAAATTTATAATCGAACAGAAAACATTGATTGCAGACATAATTCCTTCCAGATGAAAAAAGGTGGTTAAGGAATTCCGTGAGTAAATTCCGTTGGAACCAAAGATTAGCTTGGTTTCAACTGCACCAACGATGCCACCGAACCCGCTTGCGTTCATAGATCGTGCATAATCCATGAGAAGTTCTAGAAGAGGAATAAACCATGGTTGAGTAGATAGGATGAGAACGAATATTCCTTCTGTCTTGCTATCTTCTGGAGGGCTTGTGGTAGAACGAGGTAAAGAGGGAAGAGGTAGGCGAACATGTGAGTCCACAATGCCATCAGAGCGTCCGTCGCCCAGGCTTGAGGGTTCAGAAAGGGGTTCTGTAGTTTGGCAGCCAGTTATTGGAGCTCGTGACGATCATTGGGAGTTACCCAGAAGGTGAAAATTTTCATGCACATTGACATCTTGAGGGACCACTCCAACATCAAGGCCTTGCTTAGTCTTGACAGCTGGTCACAAGGACTAGTTTCCTGGGTTGTGGAAGAAGTGTTATCTTGATCTTGAACTGGATGGTGAAAAGTAAGATCTGGTTTGCCTGTAGGCCTGTTGGATTCCAAGAGTAGATTCCTCGTTCCTTGTTCAGGTATGCTACAGAGGTGGTTTTGTCGCTGTACTTGAATGTCTTTCCTTTCTTCAGTCCACAAACCCGCAGCCGTCGTGGAGTTTGAGTGGGCACCCCATCCAGAGATGGACGTATCCTTGACGAGAAGCTTGCAGGGTTCCTTTTCCGATATGGGGGACTCCTGCAGCCGTGTTTGTGGGGTTCGCACCACCACGGGACTTCTGTTTTCGGGAAACTTGGGAAGATCCAATGCTGTCTTGGTACTGGTTGGGTTCTGGTTTCCAGTGGTCCTTTCTATACCAGTGCAGGGGGTGTACTATCCATCTGTTATAAGGAACGAGGTCCGCTGAATCATGTAGCAGACCGATGACCTTGCAGAGGGATATCATCAAGAAGTTCAGGTGAATTAGAAGCTCGTCAACTCCTTCTTTGATGGACAAATCCTTTCCGGGAATGACCAAATGGTGTATTCCTCCATATCGAAGAGAGCTCAGATGAAAGCTTTCATGGACTCTTAATTACTTGATGCTGAAGCCCAGCTTTAAGACGTCTGCCGTGGGTCTGCAGATCTGATAGGATCCACGACGAAATCAGAGAGAGAGGATTGGATATTTTCTTCAAGTCCTCAAATCGAGCACCTACACTTTAGAGGATGGTTTTTGACTGTATAACGATCAAAGCACGGATGTCAGTACGGGTTGCGGAAGGATCCGGGACTCGACCGGCGTATGACGACGTAATCATAGCAGCCTGCACCAGGTGGACTAGTGAGGAGTCGCATCGCTCGCCGATCCTCGTTTATAATCGGGGTGAAAATCCAATCACATCATGTCACATGAAATTGGTGAGAATGTAATCGGGGAAAGCTTAGTAAAAGTCTCCACCATTGGGGTGTTCTATTTAGGAGCACAAGACTTCTAGGGAGAGGCCTTTCCGTTAGCTAGTTTTGACTAAGTCTTGCCCAGTGTAGCGTGAATAGTCTGAGGCAGGATCACAATCAAGGGTGCGCTTGGCCCGATATTGCGTCATCCTAGCGTGCAACTTGTCATGAGTCCTAATGTGCCGTTGCTAGACAATTCGGACCTGAAAACGCAGTCCCAGGCAATTCGCTACCAGCAAAAAATTTTGTCCCAAGAGTAAAATAAACAAACCTGCAATAATTTGGTCAAAAGTTTAGAAACTAAATAAAATATCAGTTAAAAATTGATGACCTACTATAACAGTATGGTCCTAAGTTACGTTATCTTAATTTTAGAACTGTTGGGAAGATTTTGGTGCAATATAGATTGAGAGCACACACAGACTGTCACTCTTCATATTTTCCAGGTTTGAGTTTCGAATTTTGACTGGCGTGGCTTCAGGGTGTTTATCGTTCCCGTGTGAAGTGCATTTGAACACCCGAATTTGGCACCCCTATAAGTAAATTTTTTTGGGGGGGGGGGGGGGGGGAGGCAGCCACCAGTTTGGGCATGAAAGTCATTCATACATGTTAATGCAGTAAAGTTAACAAACTTCCGACAGACAAATTTTAAACATACCAGTTATATTAACCATGACGGAGTTCAACAATTGTTCATGCAGTATTCACTCGACATTGCAATGCAATAGGGTTGCAGCTAATTTTACATGACTAAGTTCTTACTCATGGTTCCTGGTTGAGCAGACAAACTTGCGTTACTCAGGCTGTATGAACTGCTGGTGGTATCATCCAGTAACACTGTAGGGATCTCCTCGCATTCTGACACAACCTTGCTGGGCGAGAGTACTGAATCTCCAGATGATGGCGTATGTACATTGTCCATGGAGTCAAAGAAGTCGGTTGCCTCAGAAGCCACTTCAGTGTTGTCTGCTTAAACGACAAGACAGATCGTACAAATACATAAGAAAGCTGGAGAAACAAATAATAAAGATATATGAAAATATGAGTGATACGAAAAGAATTCACGATTCACAAATAAGTTTGTCGCTACGCTTATATGACTACTAGAATTTGCACTTGTAGCATTTGAGAAAGCACAATCACAACCTGAACACAAGACGGATGAGGAAAGTGATGAATTAATTTCCTGAAAAAAACACCGTAAAACGCCTGTGGTTATCTCCAACGGTCCCAGAGTTGATGTGATAGTTATCGCCGGGACACTGACCCTTCCTTTTTACACCCCTTCTCCCAAACATGTTCCTTAAAGAGCAATAATATCCACTTTAACATGCAAGTTTTACTTTTGGATCACTTAATAACTAAACACCCCAGAATTGCAGTAGGAATACGTTACGTACGTCCGATATAACAATTTCATTATTGCATCACGAAAACACGTAATGGGAGCCGCCATTGTTTCGCGCGGAACAGCCGAAATTAATGCAGGCAGATGGTGCGACGCTGTTTCGATTAGGAAGTTCCAATGGAAGAGCGACGGAAGCCGACTGAGATAGCTCCGTAGGCTGTAAGTAGCTCAAGCGTCTGACAGCCTTAGCTGGCCAGTAATGTCGTGCTGTTCACTTACCAGTTATTACCAGTTATAACCAGTTGGGGGGGGGGGGCCGCTACATGGATTTGTATTCAAATCTACTCGAGCCAAACAACTTCAGGATGTGCTCAAGAAAAACGGCTTTGATGCGTACATGAAGCACTCTTAAAGGACTAAAGGACCAGCTTACCGGGAGGACGACAAAACCAGAAGCAAGGGGACGAAAAAGAGGAGAGACAAGTGAGCTTGAGGAAAGATCTTTGAACAAGATTGTAAACATCAGAGAAGCAGTTTACAGGATACCATGTGGTGACTGTAGTGCCATTTATGTTGGAGACGCACAAACGAATTTCCTGCCATGTCAAGCAGCTCATGGCAGACACCAGAAGTAGAATGAAAACAAATGGCATTGCAGTACCCCACATGGAATCGCTCCACAAGATCAACTGGGAAAGCACTGAAACCCTCCTTGAGTCGGAGATGTGCATTTGAGGAGCCTCTGGATCTTCAACACCACATTCGAGAAAAGGTTGAACTGATGAATATCAGGGACCATCCAATCCTGGAATACAGTTTCTGCTCCGTAGTGAGTTTAACGATGAGCTGTGCGAGACGCGGAGAACCGGCCTTGCCAGTGGTGGAGGCTACACTCGATCGCCGATTCAAAAGGCAGACGATCTTAATGACGATCGAACATAACATAGTGACGTGATTTTTTTTTCTGTTTTACCTGAAGAAGGCTGTCGTCTGAGCTCCAACATCTCCTGAGTATTCGAAAATTTGCAAAAGATATTGGTACAGATATCTTTATTTGAAATTGTGCGTAAACTGTGCTACGAAGATGATTACCGTATTTCAAAGTAAGCGCTACGACATTTTTAGAAAACACATTTTTTTTTTGTGTGATTGCTACATTTGTATTTTTTGGCTTCTGTGAACAGCATGTATCATCGTTTTTCAGATGCAGTAAAATTCTCCAGAAAAATTGAAATAACGTGAACATTTACGATACTGCAAAATCAGAAAAAGTGCGGGTTTCTACGAACCACTGGCATGTCTGGCAGCAAACCTACCTGAACAAGGGGATTCCAAAAGGTCGGAAGATAGTAGCGCAGGCGGCAAGTGAACACGATAGAAAAGCCTGATTTGATCTTGAAGTTCCCCTCGACACATAATGCCCATCACGTTTATGAATTCCTTGAAGTTTATCATGTTGTCTCGATTTTCGTCTGACAACTGTAAAAAAAAATAATGGGAAGTTGTACCATGCTGGCATCATTAAACAACAAATGTGGCAAACTATATTTATATAATAATAATAATAATAAGCTTTTTAATTTTAAACACGCAAACGCACATACAAACTGAAAATGTTGCATGCAGCATTTGATGGATAAACTGATGGAGACCTGCCCTCCTTACCTGAATTTATGTGCGGCCCAGTCCTTTCCGCAACAACATTTTAAACAAAATTTTGTAAAGACATTTGCTGTGAGATTTCGTAAAATATGCGATGAAAAAAGGTCATTTTACAAAATGTATGTTATGGGATAAGGTTTTCAGCTTGATGAATTCCAACACCCATAATGATGCCCATCTAAGGACTCTGGAATCTTTAGCAATGAGACGATTCACGACTCTAAAACATCCATTAATGAACATCATGGGCCTGACATAAGACAGCATTGCCAGATTAGTAGCACCCACGCTAGCAACCAAGCTTGACTCCAAGTGGAGTATCCAGATGAAAGATAAAGATCAGTGATCCTACAGCACAAGTGCATGCATTTGAACTGTTCAATATGTGGTTTCGGACGTTTTTCAGTGAGTTGGACAACTTCTGAAGGACGTGAACAGGTGTAGCATGCTTCACCGAAATTTGAAGTGAATATTGGAGTAGTGTTCATCGTGGTGGTTATTGTGCAATTTCCTGTACTCAAACAAATATGTTGCGATATTTACTGAATTTTACAAAAAAGAAATCACAATAAAGCACACAGAAAATAGGCACCTGTTCCCAAGAATTTACAGGAATTTAAACTTTTATTTACCATCAACGTTTTCAAGCACCTTCTATTGTAAATTTGTACTTCACCCATTAAGGCCACGTGCGCCCAAATTCACCCATACTTCAAAATTCGGGTGCGCCGAATGCGACTGTTGTAATGGCATCAATTAAAAAAGTTTTTCTATTGGTCTAATCTAAAACTTAAAAACGTCACACTGCTTACTTTGAAAACGCCGGTTCAATGTCACGCACTAGTCACGCACAATTTCAAAGGAAAAAGATATTTTTTAAAACACGATAGGCCGAAAGGCTCATTGTCGCACCCTGATTTGTGACATCAAGGGACAATTTTGGTAAATAGCGTACCATGTTTAATTAAGATATTTTTTGGCACAATATCTTTGGAAATTTTCAACATTCAAGATTTACTGGGGTTGGAGGGGCTCAGTTCGACTGTCTTCATCGCGATTGTTCAGATGCTATTCGATTTTGAAGTTGGTCATAGCCTTCACTACTTGCAGGGCCTGCACTCCCATTTCTCCCGCAGCAGCTTCTTGAACTCGCCTCTCAGCATCCAATCCTTGCACTCAATACTTGCCGAGAGGCAAGTTCAACAAGCTGCTGCGGGAGAAATGGAGTACAGGTTCTGCAAATATTGACGACTACGACCGACTTCAAAATCGAATAGCAGACAAATGGTCGAGACGAAGAAAGCATTTGGTGTAGTAGACGAAGACAGTCAAACTGGGTCCCTCCAACCCCAGTAAATCCTAATTGTCGAAAATTTGAGTAGGAATTGTGCCGACGAATATTTTTTTCTGTGAAGTTGTGCGTGACTAGTATAAGCACTGAATCGAAAACTTCCGATTCCAGTAAAACTAAAAACGAGATGTGAAGATCAGTTTATTTACGAAAGAAATTACTCAGGTTTCATTCCCTTATTTCAAGCAAGTGAAGTTGTGATTTTTTTCCCTACTATTTTCCTGCAATTTTAATTTTGCTTGAGTTTACCTTTTTTGGACAAAATAAAATGATGCCCGAATGCAATCCTTAACCCTTTAAGGACTGCATTTGCACTACGGTCTCGCACTACGGTCTGGGGGTGGGGGAAGAAGCGAGGTTTAAGTAAGGGCAAATGGTTTTAAGAAATGTGGGCTTGTTGAACTAAAAGATACTAACTTACCCGAAAGAGGCGCAGAGCCAACGTATCAGGATTGACTCCTTGTCCCCAAGGCGAGATAGATATGAAGAATAACTTAAACTGCTCAAAATCAATCTTGTACGATTCGAAAAATGGCAATGTCGGGTCATATTTATCTTGGAAATCTGCAAATACTGTCTGCCCCCAGTACTGTTGTGTCAGCTGCTCTTCCTATTAAAAGGAAAGAAAATAAGAAAGACATTCAACGACGATGCCAAAAATAAATTTAAAATGTTTACAGAATGCGAAAATACACCCACATGTGTACTAAAGTCTCTAGCACCACTGAAAAAAAATGTTTTCCCCCACATGACAGAAAATAAGTTTTTATTCCCGAATGCCCATCCAATTAAGTTTTTGTACCATATTTACTGCCGGCATTAGCCTGAACTCCTGACTAAAGTTAAAATCCTCTTCTGCCCATCCAACATACCGGACATGATCTGGTTGAAGCAGTCTTAGTGCACAAATGTGCAGTGGGATCGCCATTTTCTTTTGCCCGGAGCACAGTAAGTGGCAGCAAAAGTGGAGATGCAGAGTGGGTAATTGGACAGGTACGCAACAAAATGGAAAGATCCTCCACATATCAGTGTCAATCTTAAAACTTCAAATCTAGTCACTGTACTAATTTCGCATTACTGGAGGGCAGCATACTGGAAGGCAGTTGCTGTGGTCGCCTATGAGACTGAGGGGCTCTAACTTCAAGAGCTGTGATGGTTCATACGCAAATCTAATCACAAGTCAACCTATGACGCCAAAGTTGCGCGGGTGGCTTGGTCATGGTTTGTCCTATAAGGGAGAACCAAGTTTGTTCGTACTTTCCTCCATACCGGATTTTTGGTCACTTCAAGACAGAATCGCATGGCATGGGCGGGGTACAGCAATCTTTCCAAGTCGTCACCCACTGCGGGCCCGAGAGCAGGAATCCTGAACTATTTTGCCGCTTCAGTTGGTCGGTGTGTCTTGGCACAAAGGAGCATCTTGGTACTAGACGAACCCACGTCAGAAGTGAAACGAAGTAGGCTTTGGCCATGCTTGATGCTTGAAGGTCACTGCATCTTTTACCTGACAGTGCCCGGATACGAAGATTTAGGACTGACACTGACCTGTGGATGATCTTTCCATTCTGTTGTGACAGAAGGCATTTCATCATTCATGTCTGGGAATTTTCTTGAGAAGTCCATACAAATTAATAGAAAACAAAAAAAAAGGATGTATTAGCCAATCTGGTGCTTTTAGGATGAAAAATCCTTCAATCTTCTCAATCTTCTACAAGATTTATGAAGGAATTAGATTAGTACAGGGTTCGAACAGCACAGCAACTGTTTTTTTTCAAGTATTTTCCAGTACATCTTTTTTACTGTTTTCCAGTATATCTTCCAGTAAAATCTAAAACACAAAAGTCCGGACATTTTCCCATTCATGTAGTGATCAGCATAATGTTGAATTACCGTAAATTGTGTATTAAGAGCCCAGTTGAAGCAAAAGCCCACCCGCTAAAATGCTGTAAAGTCAAAATCATGAAATAGTGGAGTTGAAGCCCACCCCTCAAATTGTCGTTTTTCTACAAAAAATACTCTAAGAGTTATATGATGTGAATAAAGATAGTACTGCTTGCTATGTTTACTGGCCCCTTCTCCCTCCCTGTAGTAATAGTGGACTCTTCCTTTAGCTCCTAGCACCTGCAAAGGCCTGGGTATATCTCACCTAAGCCTCCTCCCTTCTTGACAGCAATTAAAAGGATGTAAAAATTGGTCATTCAGAGATAGTTCAAAAGCTTCGAATTTTCTGTAATAGATGTCCAGGAAGGTTAGAAAATTGATAATGCTCGATTTAAAGCCCACCCTTTTATTTTTGCCAACTAAACTGTATAAGCCCAAGGGCGTTTAATCCACGATTTACGGTATGCCTATCACAGCTACAGACTGGTATGGACGACATATGCCAATATGACGAGTATTACTATATTACAAGGTCTTTCTTTACATATGCAGAGAGGAATGGCGGCGGGGTGCAGTGTTATTTCCAGAACCGGAAGTGCTCCGCCTTTTCAGAGAGCGCGCTAAAACGAAAATTGATGTGCTAACCTCATTAAATAAACGAGTCAAATAAAACTTGCACACCTTTACAAAGCAATTACGACAAATTTAATTGCAGGAGAAAACTAGTAGAAATTTAAATATTTTCCAGTACCAAAAATACATTTCAAGCATACTCCAGTATTTTCCAGTGTAGAAATTGTCTCCAAGTATTTTCCAGTATTTCTAGTAACTGTACGAACACTGCAGTAAAGAAGACATATCTGAACAGTCTGTTAGAAGAGGTCGTCAGCGCATCCAACTGTCACAGATGCTGCCCGATTCCAATTCTTTGGATGTTTTGGAACATTCCATAATTCCTGTAGATGATGGGAAGATTCTTCCGAGTTTTTAAGTAGTTCCAAATTCAAGAGGGGCAATTCACGAACAAAGTTTGCTGCTTTGTCCTGGCTGCTCTAGCTTCCTTGACGGAAAGGGGGGGGGGAGGAATGCAAATTTTATATCACTTTCCGGTTATGTCTCTCCCTGCTTCCTCGCACTTCTACACCACTGTCTTTTGTGGCTGGTCACCCACCTGCGCCTGGGAGGCGGTCGGGAAATAAAAGTAACAGTTTCGTCGGATCTACTGGAGAAAACTACGACTCGTCTGCGAGAACAGGTTCCCTAGATAGAATCACCATTTCCCCTTCATATAATCCTCCTCACTTTCACTTGGGTGAGCAAGGGTAGAAGCATTAAATAAAACAAAACCAAGCAAACAGCTGGATTCCCTTGACAAGCATGTTTACTACAAAACATTAAATTTTCTCAAAGAGCATCGTTAAAATGCGCTTTCTTGTGGCAGTGTAAATGTGCCCTGATAATGTCCCGGCACATACCAGTTCTCAAAAGATAGTCATCATCTGGATTTGGAAGTTAACTGAAAATTGGATCAAACGCTTGCAATTTCTTTGACTTGGCGTTATCATCGTAACCTAATCGTGCATATTTCTTTAATTTGTAACTTATGTCAACTGCAGAGATACATTTGGGGGCAACTCTATTTAGGCCCATAAAGTGTCCTCCTCTTATGATGACGGACAATCCAAAAAAGAATACCAGATAATCTTACCTTAATCAACAGGTAAAAGTCCTGCATCTCTTTATACGTGAAGAATTCTTCAGTATTTCCAATACTACGTATCACGTTCTTCATAGTAGCATCTTCAATACTCTGAACGACTTTTAAACGGTGCTTAAGACGTAATCGCTCAATGCCGCTACTCGTCAAAAAGCCGTACCTTGCGTAAGCATCATAAATTAAGTCAGCGACATCGATTGTAGACTACAAAGAGGAAAAAGGGTCAAGAAAGGAGTGTCGATAAAAAAAAATATTTTCGTACGCACATTGGTGTTATTATATGCTATGTCATCAAAAATAATCCCATATTGAACGATAATGAAGTCATCAATTATGTCAAATGCTAAGGCTACAATTATTGTATTGATAACGGATCGACTGATAACTGGTATTTGCAGTGCCATATACGTACTGGCAACATTTCACAAAAATATTAATAACAAGGAACCTATTTGAGATGACAGTTTCCCTAGCTACCTTTTACGGAACGGTAGGTAAAACCATTAAGTCAACTGTAGGTTAAATAAGTTAATTGTGACAATTATTCACTTTACACATTGTTAAAAAATGATGGACAAACTTTTGCAAATTGGTTTTGGTACCTGAATAGTAATGTTGATATCGGTGTAGTCGTACGGTACTGACCAATATAATAAACCAATATAATAAAAACTGATAAAACCTGATTGAATTGAAAGAGTTAACTGCTAAATCACTGAACAGCGTATCTGTTGGAGCATGGACCTTTGACCCACTCCGTCGGCTGCCAAATTACCTGCTTAATTTTGAACTTTACTAGATATTTTAGAAAAAGGAAGAAATAGAGTAAAGGCTTGGAGGCGGGGGGAGACTTTAAACTCGAGGATATGAACAGAACGGGTAGAGAAAATATCCACAATCGTTTTCATCGCTGCTCAAAGCACCCGAGTCTTTTGTAATACCTGAACATCAGGCCTGGAATAATTTTTGCCAGATTCGACTTTCCAGCTACTCTTCAGCTCGGATTTCTCAAGCTGCTAGGCTAAGATTTGTCAATGCTTATCCACCATGTCTGCCCTTAATATATCTGCTAGGCGGTAAAGATATTTGTTATGGCATAAAGCAAAACTAAAGGAAATGGTAAAATTACAGCAAAAGGTAAATTGTGCGAACCTGCTTCTTGTTATCAGTTTCTCTTTCCTGGACGTGGCGAGGAATACCAGTCTCTCTATTCGTAACATTTTCTAAGTATTCTGTGAGAACAGTCATCGCTTCTCCATCATCTTTACACTCGGACAGGGCACTTTCATTTGTGTCCAAGACGGCTAGAGCCACTTGAAAAATCACCTTTAAACGACACAATTATGTACATGTATAATAAATATTAAAAGAAAAGTAATAAGACAATCTGCTAACTTCCTTATTAAAGTAAAAATAATCTACCTTTGCACCGTCGTAGAAAAAGCAATCAACTATGCTGACCGCACTCTCAAATGGCATTACACTGTTTAAAAAAATGATGCACATTATAATAGCAATTTCGAGAAGTTTTATTTGTGTAGTTCACATTTGTATTCTTGCTGTATTTTACACTTTTAAATGTAAAAGAACAAACAATTTTAAATACAGTTTCCAATATGTGAGTGGATGAAAAGAATTCAATTCAGTTGCCCTTGGACAGAGCAAGAACTCACACGAACTCAAAAGAACTCTTTTCAATGTTAACGTTAGCGTCTTGTTCACCTTGAACACGTTGTTTGAAAAAATGCATGCAGTATAAACGACGTCAAGAATTTATCGGGTTGAGGAAGAGAAGTTGTGATCGAGACCCCTTCTGAAACGTCTTAGATACATTCGTATTAGTTCAGTCTTAGTTTATAGAGGGCACCATGTGTTTTATGTGGGAATTTCTACTCAGTTTTTAGCCTAAAATTAAACTAAACGAAACTAGCTAGTATTTAATTATTGTTTAGCCTAGCTTAGTTTACTTTAGATATGGGCTGCAAAATGTGCAAAAATTACCAGACGGAACACGTGGCACCCTCTGAAAACTCGGACTAAACTAATAGGGACAAATCAAACATGTTTCAATAGGGACTTTTTAGAGTTACAAATTCTCCTCTCAAACCCTATAAATTCTTGACGATGTGGACACACACTGAAGTCTGGAAGAGCAAATACAGTTTCCAATATGTGAGTGAAAGAGAAAAATTCATTCCAGTTGCCCTCAGACATTTGACTGAAATACATTTTTTACAAGGATGCGCCAATGTGCTAAAATGTCGATCCCAATGTCAGATTTCGATGTTCAATAAACATCGGCCGATGGCAGCTATCCATTTCGATATCTAGTGGTCCGATTTCACGACTAACACCTGAAAATCTAAGCCCTTAAAATTTATTGTCCAGAAGTTGACTACAAGTTCACTGATCAAAAAATGGTGTACTAAAGTTGTGTATTGCCGATGTTTTCATGTGTGTCTGATGACCTACTTAGCAACATATGCCAGGTCCAATGTCAACAGCGGTACATCTCTAGTTTTTCATATTTTGTACAACTTTTCTGCTAATTTGGAGCTAAATCGTTTAAACTACTTTTTGTCTAATGGCCTCCAATTTCACTTCTAACGCCACGTGGCTTGCCACAACAAAAGAATGTTAACGCTAGTGCATTTGCTGCTAATCAAACAGGCTTCCCTTTGGCAGCAGGCCTTTGCCTAAAATAATGAACTGGGCAAAGCATGCTGTAGAGCTGTAGTCGGCTGGGGACAGACGATCGGAGGGGCAGTTGTGCAGGGTCTCCTGTACAGCAGGTGGCTGGAAATCCAGACATGAAGAACATTAAGACACAGCTTCAGGAGCACGTTCAGGGGATGGCAGTACTGCAAGAGTAGGAGGCCTAATTGCGCCATTGCTGCACTATCTCCCCCAAACAAAAGTTAAAACTCTTTCAGAAATTTTGAAAAACTGATTCACTTTTCTGGAAACAAAATTGGATTTTGTACTTTTTTGTAAACTTGGACTTAAGAAATATTTCAGGATGTGCATTTTCTGTGGGCCACCCTGTAATGAAAATTAGTTCAGCAGTTTTGAAGTTAGTTTACGTGTACTGACAGTCAGATTGGTGCTTAACATTTGCAAAACAAAATGTTTAGTAAGGTAGACTTAAAAGGTGCCATTGTTTCAATGAAACAAGTAGTCGGCACAAATGACGGCATTATCTATGGATATTAAGGCCACTTAAAAAAAGAAAGTTAGTTCTCGGGCATTTTTCATCTGTGCGGGCGGCCAAATTTTATTTTTTATTCTTTTATTTTTCGACCCTATTTTTCCTTACATTTTGATGAATTATTTTTTTTAGTTTGGGTAAAATAAATAATACTGCTTCAGAACGCTTCTTACCACATGTCCACACAATTATTAAATGAGAAGAATGGTAATTTTGCATTTCAATTTCTCAATAAGCGCTATATTTGTTCGGTAACTGCCAATTTTGCCGCGTCGTTTCTTTTTATTTCCCGTCAAAAAATTGGTGCGGGAGGGCCTGAGAACCAACTTTTCTTTTTTTAATGGCTTAACATTAATTAGCTCTCACCCACAAAATCTCTAGACAGACTGTTTCGACCTTGTTTGGACTCGTCAGTAGAAAATACTTTGTGGATAAGAGCTGTGTCACGCTTGCTAGGGCAAATAACGAGACTGAAACGAATACGATTTCTGCGAGCAAAATAGAAGTAGTTTCTGATATTTTGTTTGCTGAAACCGTATTCGTTACGCTAGTCATTATCTATGGGTAGGAAAACCCTCAAAACATTAACAAAATTGTGTTTATGTGAAAATTACCTGTGAAATCGATGTCAATTATTCTATACGCACTTAGGCAGGGCTAAGAGTTGAGGTAAAAAATTTAACTGGAAGAAATTTCCGTTTTAGTCTTATCCAGGAAAATCGAAGTTCGATTACCGAAAACTAAGGCTCTACCGAACACAATTTTTTTTTACCAAACCGAACAAACCTAAAACGAGCCGAACACCGGACACTTCCGAACCGAACAAAAATTTACCGAACAGTCAACCAGTAAAATAAAATATAAAACAACTAGTTTCTCAAAGATTCATATTTACCAAAGTAAAAGTTTCTCAACAATACTATTAGGTTCACATGACTTTATAAAAAGTGAACAGATGTGGAAACTAAGTTCGAGCAGAAAGAAATCTCCTGTGTCTTTACATTTTCCCTCATAACTTCTGAATGGTTAGAGCAAAGAACTTGTGGTTTGGACCATCAGGAAGCTGGCAAAAAAACTTTCAAAATGGTGTGTTCAAACATCAAAATCCGTCAAAAGAAGTAAAAATACGTTCGGTTCGGTATTTTTCTTTTGAAACGCCAAACACCGAACTGAACACCCTCTGTTCGGCCATGCTCAGTTCGGTTTGTTTAGTTCGGTACAGCCTTAACTAAGTACTGTACACTAAAGAAGCGGATACAAGAACAATAAACTCTGATCACTAACCTCAAGAAGATGGTGAGGAACCAGGCCAAGGAGATCATCCCGATCATCCCAAAACTGTTTAGTTTTTGATACAAGTCGGGCAAATGATCGCGAATCAGATCTTCAAAAACTCCTACAAAAAGTATCACCAATCAATTCAACTAGAATACAGGACTTGAGCAAGGCTTATTTTCATAGGCTGCATTAATCAGCATTATTTCTGCCAAGTATCAGGAGCCACACTAGCAAACTTTATTGAATGGAGGGGGGGGGGGGGGAGAAATTGGAATTTAGAACTGGGTTGTAAGCATTCAACTAAGGGATGTAAGAAGCGAGCGTTGCTTCAAGTCTCACGGAGCCTTGCAAGATAATTCAGCCGCAGCAGTGTTGGAGCCTTTTAAATGGCAATTTTTATAACTTTTTCAGTCGCAAAATTCCTTATTTGACAAATTTATCAAATTTTACTCAACTTGTCGACTCTTGCAAAATTTTACTCAATTTCCTAGCTCCACCCTTTTTTGTCCGATCAGCCAAAAAAGGCATATGTATCACACGATCTTACTGAACTGATCACCAAAACCATTCTTGTCAAACCAATCACCAATACGATGACGCGAACTGATATCTGTATCACCAAAGCTGAGTACTTCACTAACTTACACGGTAATTACTTTAACTGTACATTGTGTATTAATTATTTGGACATGGCTCGCCCAACTATATCAGGTAGTGATGCTTAACCCATTTTTACTTTTTGACACTGAAGGCTGGCGATCGTGTGTGATGATCGGCAACAGATCACTAATTTTCCTACTGACTACAGTTCACTCTCTGTCTGGTAGATATTGGTGTGGCAAAATCGGTTCTGTATACAGTACTGTAACTGTGTTTGCAACCCACCTTGGTCCACCAAGGCTCCTACAACCTTTGTATTGTAGTAATCGGGTAGAAGGCGCTCGCAAAGCGACACAAGCAACCAAAAGGCTTCTTCTTCAGAGCAATACAGAAGTAAGACTGAGGCAACAATGTTCATTGCTTGGCAATAACCTACAATACAAAAGCAATTTTCAACAGTAAACATTTTGACAGGATTCATACATAACAGACAAAACACCCACCCTCATCCTGACTTTTACAGGAAAAAGGCTCACGAACAAACAGAATTTTAATTCCAAAATTAAAATACTTACCTTTAGTATTAGCTAAAATTGCTCATTTTACGCTCAAAATGCCGAAATTTAGCTTAACAAAAAAAAGCCAACTTCTCATTGTGCTAGAATAACCTAAAATGATCAGCTGAACAACTTTTTCCCCATATCGTTTTTGGGGAAAAGGCTTAATTTGGCTCTAATAAATTATCAAAACTTGCTCTCTTTGGTGTCAATCGTTACTTTGCTTGTTGCCGGCATTGGCACAGTGGCCTTTACACAAAGCAAAGGTGAGAAGGCTGGCGCAGAAGCTTTGTGCGCAATAAAGGTAAAAACGAGTAACCGTTTGTCACAGTGGTATTGGTAAGACATATTTTAAAAAACAAATAACACACACTACCACCAAGGAGAACACACTGTTCCCATTAAATTTTCGATGACTCCTGTCATCTTCTACAGAATCTGCTACTAGAGAACGAAGAAAAAACTACATTTCATTAGATGAATTGTGGATTTTGAAATGAGGGCTGTTCTGTTGTACCACTGATTTCAGTCGACCGTCCGATCTGGATTGCCAACTGTTTATTTAAAGTACCTCCAAGCTCGGGCCGGATAAGCTGCTTGATGTTAGAGTAACTAGGATTTGCAATGTTCGTCAGTGGGATCTCGTTAGCTTGAAATGACAGATTGCCAGTGACTGTGTGAGTGTGGAACAAAATGAAGTCGCAATTCACTTTTTCTTTATAGTTTCCTTATTTCCTCAAATCAAGGGATGGTTTTGAAACAGCGACAGTTCTTAAATAAGCAAGGAGATTCAGCTCACGCAAAAATAAAAAATGCTGGGCATCATAAGGCGTCCAAGTGTTCTTTAGAAAACTTGTAAAAACGTCGATGTTCCTTACCGATGTTAGGGTTTCGCCATGCATAAGCAGTGAGAATACGACGCAACGCCCCAATTCCAACCTCAGACTGGAATGCGGGGTGCTCTGGAAGAGATCTAAATATAAAAAAAAAATGAACGAACATTAAAAAACGTACAACAGATAAATTTGTTTTTAAAATCTTGAGTAGCATCCAATACCTATGGAGATCACGTTCAATCTCTTCAGTAGCAAGGCTACTTTTACCTTGCATTAGTTCTACTAAGGAAACGTAGTACCCAGGGTTAATTGACATCTGAAAAAGAATGGGTCATTCTGATTACAAGAGATGAGTATAAATTACTACGGCTGTAAGCAGAGACAATGATTTTCCATGATTTTTTTTAATTGTGGATATACGCCATTAAAAAACTAAAAATTTGTTCTCAGGCCCCGTTCGTACCAACTTTTTGACAAGAAATAATGTATACGTCCGAATATACGACGAGTGGTATTTTGGGGCTCGCAAGTTCCAAAGAAATAAATGAGTGCGATTATAAGACGGGTAACTTTAGCAAGGCTTTCGTAAGGTTTGGTATAATATTTATTAGTTTGTATACTAGTAAATTTCCCTGGTCCTGGATTCAAAACCCAAAATTGTAATAATAGCTTCACCTTTGGACTGCTTCCTGAGGCCTTTTTCAATACATATTTAGTTTGTGCTAAATAATCCAAAACCTAATTAAGCCACTGGCATGAGATTAGCACCATTGGATAGTTTTTGGAAAAACGATCGAAATGGTGTATTCAACCGTCAAAATCGGCCAAAATTTGGCCGAGTTACGGATTTGAACACGGATTTGAATAAGACGATGCTGCTATTTTGATGTGTAAATTTGAAAAACGTACCGTCTATATTCAGAAATATACGGTAATAAGAAACGACGCGGCAAAAAGAGCAGTTACAGATTAAAAAAATGTCCCTTAGTGAGAAATGGAAATATAAAATTACCATTCTTGTCGTTAAATAATTGTATGGATACATGGTAAGCAGAATTACGTGGCAGTATTTTTTATTTTATCCAAAATAAAAATCAATCCCCAAAATGTACGGAAAATTAGGGACGAAAAATAAAAAATTTCACCCGCCCACACGGATTTCTTGAGAAAAAGGCCCGAGAACCAACTTTCCTTTTTTAAGTGGCCTAAACAGTAATTGTTTTTCCCTCAAATTTCTTGGTGTCATAGCAGCCATAGTACAAGTGGGGCCATTTCGTGGTTCACGGAAAGGCAAAATTTCCACTCAAATCCCAAATACTTTCAAATTTTAATGGATTTTGTGCTATTGTTAGCTGTTTTTCCAACAATGACATAATCGTTATCACTGGTATGCCAAAATTTAAACTTTTGTGTGAATTCTAAATTGTTGAGATGTGCAACACATTGTCGTGGTTAGAATGCAACTATTTTTTTATTTAAGCAAAAAAGGTTGACTTGGCACCAAAATTGATTTTTTGTCTCATTTGAGTAAGCTTTCGTCACATAAAATGACAATTAGTTCAAAAACACCAGTAACCAGTTGACACAGTGGTAGTTCAAAGACATCGTCACCAAAAAACACAACACAACACCACAATACCACCAACTGAGAACACAGTTCATTTTTGAAGAACTATCCCTTCTTCAGAATTTCCTTCGAAAACAACGAAAAAAGTTATTATAACATCATTCGTCGAGTCCAAATTTGAACACACACGCTTGGGCACATCAGCGGGACGACTGATTTAGTGGTTGATCTGGACTGTTCAGTGTCCACTCTTTATCAAGGGAGGCGCCAAGTTCAGGCCTGATCAACAGGTTGATGTTAGAATAACAGTGGTTTGCTAGGTTCATGAGAGAAACACCATTCAGCTCGAACCTTTTAATGACGAGTGATTCCAATGCCCCAATGTGGTTTTCATGTAGGGCATTAGATTTAAGCAGAGGATTAAGGTCTGGTCCCAGACAACTGCATGATTGGCTTTCCTAGCATGCTCAGCAATTAACCCGTTACACTTGAAGACAGCATTGGTATGTTTTTTGAGCCTACATGCAGCTGGCGACGGGATTCTCCTCAACAGATGGCATGGAAGTCTTACAGGCAACTACACAGACCACACCTAGTCGGGTAAGGGGGGACTTGCGGTACAGGGTCAGGGTGAGGGGGAGTGTCAGGAAGATGCTAGTCACATGTTCGTCGATGATGTTCATGTGACTAGCTGAGCATGCGACTACCCGAGCATGCGCTAGCCACTTCCGACACTCCCTCTCTGGTGCAGATTTGTAGATAACATCATCATTACTGCAATTCAACACAAGGATGACCAAGCGATGATTCTGCAGTGCATCAACTCATGTAATCCCTTCTTAAGTTCACTCCAGAAGAGGAAAAAGAAGTGTGCCTTCCATTCCTTGATGTGGTGCTACGTAGAGGAAGGAACACGACCTCTTGTATCCCTTTTGGGAAGCTAACACAAACTGCAAGAACGATCCCATACAATTCTTGCCAACCCTGGTTCAAATTGCGAGGTTTGGCAGCGAACAAATTGTGCAGAGTGGTTACACACTCGTCACAGGCCTATACTGCAGGAACCTACCTTCATCAGGCGAAAACTATCTTGGGAAACCAACGAAATTGCCCCTAGTAATCTCCCAACGTAAGAATTGAAGTTGAGGTAATTTTTTTTATTGTTTAAGGCAAGTTTCATAGACTATTGATGTGTTGGGCCTACTCCTGTTTATTGTCCGCTGGGTAGACCTTGGAGGTTAGCCTTAAAGCTACTGAACATGAAATTGCGGGTTCTTTCCGGGAAAACTATTCATTTTTGTTAAAGATCGGGAAGAAGTATGCACAATTTTAGAATCGAAAGAATGTAATCACCAATATTCTTGCTAATTTTCGACAAAACATCTCGCCTGTCTTCATCAGGCACTACTACTTGTGGAGAAGCTTCTTTCTGCCTGATGAGTCAGACAAGCTGTTTGTCGAAAATTATATTCTTTCGATTCTGAAATTGTGCGTATTTCTTCCCGAACTTTAACAAAAATTTATGATGAACTTTCAGAGTAATTACCGTTACGGAATTGACAACTATTGAAATTAACTCACTGATAGGTTTCCTTTGTGCGAATAACTTCGTGATATTGTGAATTCTGCTAATAATGGAAGATAAACTGTCCGACCGCGATCATGTTCCTACGTATCCAGAATGGTGCTGTCGGGAGGGATTCGTTCCCAAATGTCTATCCCGGTAACGGGGGCCGCCACCGTCGGAAGTCGTGTCATCGTGCACAAGCACTTTTCAAACTCACGATTCGAGATTGTGTGTTATTTGCTAAACTTTTGCGGCTTTTCGTTCCAATTTCATTGTGTTTGTTTTGTTGATTTTTTCAGTAACAGGTTGTTGAATTAAAGCAAGCATTTCTACAAAGAACATCTTATGTGCAAGGAAGATGTTACAAATTAGAACCCTCAACAAAACATTTTCACCTACCTCATTAATGGCGCCAGAATACACCATCCAAAGTTCACCCCGCAGTTTAGCAGGTATTCCTTTCAGCACCAAGTCCTGAGTACGAGTTGTGCGATACATACAGATGCCCCTACAGAAAATTATGATAATAAAATAATTAAGATTAAATCTACCCAGTTCTATCACTTTTTAAATGTTTACAATTGACCGTTGTGATGTGGGTTTTTAAATGTCATCATCCAAGACAAGTTTTACCGGTACAAGTCCAAGACCAGTAATTTCAATACTGGTGGCGGTAAAATTACTAAAATATCTTCCTTCTTCTGCCTGCCACACCCTATTTATAAGGATCTATGGCACCTATATGAGACTTAAATATTCCTTTTGGAATGTTATTTACGAAAAAAAGTTTTCTTAAAAGCTTAAAATTTATATCAGGGTTTGTACACATTATCCCCAATGATTTTTCATATTTTTTCCAGACTTGCAAAAACTTTTGTAAACTTGCTCATTTCCATTGTAGCAATTGTTTACTGTGTAAAATGGACTCTTACAGTCAGTCACACCTACGTTAAGTGTTGCAATTTTCTTATACTGGTACCACTTTTTTCCACCTGGTACCAATATACGTACCCTAAGAAAGATTGTTTTACTACTAAGTATGGCTATTGAAAAAAATAGTTGTTTCTCGGGAGTAATTTTTTTTTGCGAGATGTAAAAATACATGAATGGCACACAAATTTGAAGTACTTGTAGAAGTTGGTACACTAGTGTAAACCGTTAAGAGAAAAACTGTCCAAGATATCAGGTCAATTTTACAATACCTATTGCTGCACCTGTAAAATATGTGGATATTGGTATCGCTGCAGTACTGATATTGGTATTATAACTGGCATAGCCATACCATTTTCCCAACGGAATACAGGTCAAAATACTGGAAATTCTTTAAACAGTTGTTAGGTTTACATGAAAGATGCTCTCTGCAAGCAGAAGGCTGTGCAGGAAGTCCACACTACTAGGTCAGTGAGAGTACTGTGAGCGGAACTACTCGCTTAAAAAATTGTTGTGTGGTCACTGCCCCTGCGATTCGCATTACTGTTAAGGGTCATCTGAGAAGAAGCGATAACTATCCTTGGGAAATATTAAGTTTAAATCAATAAAAATAACACGAAATCATTTGAGTTATTATCCGTATAACTGCCATGACCACTCACTCACCAAATATAAAAAAAAAATTCATCAGGACACACAACACTTTCAAGTTCTCGACACCACTTCAATTTTTCAAGTACAGTGGATCCCACTTATAACGAACTCTCTTATAAAGAAATCCTTGATGTAACGAAATTTATTTAAATCCCCGGCAAAAAAGCATGTAAATTAGTGAACGAAAATTCGCATATAACGAATTTGCCTTTAACGAAATCCCGCAAGTAACGAACAAATTAAAACGCCGTTGAACAAAAAACAAGCATTTATAACGAACACGCCCCAAAACAGAAATTCGCAATCAGTCGAGCAGTAACGTCAGGCAGGAACGCGATCGCCCAACTTCCCTCTTCCCTGTGTCTAAAAATAAACAGCAGTACAGCAGCCTGCCAACAGCAAGAGCGCTTTGGTAAGAGGCGAGTCCATTTGGCGCTAGAGGTGTGGAGGGAATTGGTCGCTTACAACACGTGGCTGCCATCCCTATCGTGTACGCTGAGACTGCATTCGTCGTTCGTCATGGCGCCAAAACGAAAAGCTTTATCGTTGGAAGTTAAAATGAAAGTGTTGGCTGAAGTTGACAAAGGAAGAGTGAAGGGAGAAATTGCGAAGGAGTTCGAGATTCCAAACAGTACGTTGTCTACAATAATCAAGGATCGGCAGAAGATTGTGGAAAATTTTAACAGCGGTGCTACTACAGCCAACAGGAAGAAGCTACGTGGTTCTTTTTACTCTGACGTAGAGCAGGGGCTTTGGAAATGGTTTAAAGATGTTCGTGCAAGAAATGTGCCGGTAAGTGGCCCTATAATGAAAGTGAAAGCAGAGCAGTTGGCTGTGATCATGGGATACGAAAACTTTACAGCTAGTACAGGATGGTTGTGTCGGTTCCGACTTCGTCATGGACTGTCTAGCCGCGCCATTGCTGGAGAAAGTGGGGCGGTGGATTTGGCCGCTACGGAATCGTGGCTTGAAAATAATTTGCCCACGTTGTTGAAGAATTATGAATTACGTGACATTTATAATGCTGATGAAACGGGGCTTTTTTTCAAAACTACTCCAGCCCGAACATTCGCAGTTAAAAATGAAAAATGCTCCGGTGGCAAGCTGAGTAAGGACAGGGTTACAGTCTTATTGTGCACAAATATGGATGGAAGTGACAAGGTAAAACCTTTAGTGATCGGGAAATCTGCTAAACCACGATGTTTCAAGGGTGTTCAGCGTTTACCGGTAGACTACAAAAGCCAGCGAAAAGCCTGGATGACTGCAGATATTTTCCAAGAATGGGTGTTGAAATTTGATGACAGAATGACGAGAGAGAAACGGAAGGTTGTCCTTCTAATTGACAACTGCGGCGCTCATAACGTCACTCCCCGTTTAAAGTCCGTAGAACTTAAGTTTTTGCCTCCGAACTGCACTTCAGTGCTCCAACCGCTTGATCAAGGAATCATCAGGTGCTTGAAGTTGCATTACCGCCACAAGCTGGTATTGAGAATATTACTCGACATTGACTTAAAACGCACCACCAAAATTGATGTCAAAATGGCTATTGACATGGTAGCTAGTGCTTGGGGAAAAGTGTCACCCCAAACAATTGCAAACTGCTGGCGCCATGCAGGCTTTACAAAAGAAAACTTGGTTGACGACAATGCTCAGGAAAATGTCGACACAGATGAAGATGATGATGAAGATGCTTTAGCAGAACTTTGGCCTCGCCTAGGTGACTTGGTTAATGGCACAACTGTTGAAGAGTTTGTTGATGTTGATTCTGAAGTTGCAACAACACCAGAATTAACAGACGATGAAATTGCAGCCAGTGTAAAGGCAAATGATGGAGCAGCAAGTGATGAGGATGTAGCCAGTGATGAAGATGATGTTGAATTACCTGCTGTGACTACAGCCCAAGCAATTGATAGCATTAGGCTTGTAAAACGTTTTCTGGAGAGTAGAGCTGGATTACCAGCAAACACCCTTCAAGAACTCGATAAGATTGAAAATTCAATTGTTTGTGATGTTCTGAAAGTTGTAAAACAAAAGAAAATGACAGATTTTTTTGCTTGAAACGCTAACTGAGCAAGGCCAAATCAATACAGCAGAGTAGGGTACTGTACTACACATGTATTCAGTACATGTATGCTTATGATGGAATGTAATAAACCATACTTTCACCGTATTTATTTATTTTTTGGTTGTAACAAAATTTTGTGGTTTTAAAGGTACGCTAATTTCGTATGATAAGATATAACCATACAGACAATATTTTTTTTTGGTTGTAACAAAATTTTGTGGTTTTGAAAGTAGGCTACAGTTCGTAGGATGACAGGATAAAACCATACACACTATTTTTTTTTTGGGTTGTAATGAAATTTTGTGGTTTTAAAGTATGTTTCGTATAATGAAGGGATGTGAGTTTTTTTTTTTTATGCTTTCGTTCATTTTAATACTCTGCACAGTACAAAACTGGACGACACTAAATTAAAAATGAAAGAAAGCAATAAAAAAAAAAAGAGGACGAAAGCGAAGTAAAGCTGTAATAAACCATACTGATAGGCTACTGTATTTGTTTTTGGTTATAACGAAATTTTGTGGTTTTAAAGTAGCATTTCGTTATAAGAGGGATTCGGATATAGTGAAATCCCTGATATAACAAAATACTTGCTGGCTCCTTTGAATTTCGTTATATCAGGGATCCACTGTACACACTTTCAAGCATTTTGAAAGAGTTTTGCTTCCTCTTTTAAGTAGGGCTGCCAAGTTGTATCGTTTTATTTGTAAGAAACTTACCTTCCATATTCCGCAAAATGTAAATTCCACAAGTGTTCCTTGACAGATTCTTGGGCCGAAAGGTCGTTAGAATTGCGTCGGCTGAAGAGGTTAACGAGAGCTGGCTGCAACCTCACCACTGGAGATTTAGGAGGAGAATCATCTAAAAGGAAAAACACACTACAAATTAACACATACACTGTTGTCGCTACGACTTACAGTAGCATGTTGTATTTTTTTGGGCAGGTCAAAGCTAAGTTGTAACAGACTTAGCCACAACAACAACAACAACAACAATTGTGGCCAAAGCGGCAGTTCTAAATACAGTTCTTATGTGCAAGTCTTCGTTAGGCAGGAGATTGTCCTACGCATCTTTTAGGACAGCGGCAGTTTTAGAGCTTTACAATCTAATAAGGGACCGTGCAAGTATTACGTCATCAAGAAATTGGCCATTTTCAACAATCCCCCTTCCCATCAATCGTAATTAATTGCTCACCCCCTCCAGTATTACATCATTTCTAACTCCCCCCCCCCCATTAAGAATTGGTGTTTTCCCTGTACATCATCATTTTTCTAATGATTTTTTTCTTCCACTTTTTGTTTTACTGGGGTAGCGGTGCTTACCGTAAATTCCCGAATTTAAGACCCCGGTCTTATATCCGAATATAAGACCATGCCTCGTATATAAGAATACGGTACGTCAAAAACTGGCCACCTCACTCTTCCCCATCGTCAGCAATCGTCACCATTAGGCAAACCCCCTTCCCTCCCTTCTTGATGACATAATACTTAAACGGTCCCTAACGTCCGCACTCTACATCACACACTTTTGCTTTCATAATTGTGTATGGGTGATGACGAAAATTATATAAATGTAATCTTATTTATTAAATTATTAATTGTAACGAGATGTTGACCATACAAGTTCTACTGAGCTTCAGGCAACAGTTTGAATAAAACTTAAGTTAAAAACACCAAATGACAGCTATCTGTTAGCAACTGCTCCTCCTAGTTCAAGACCCCTACACCTATTGTCAACGGCAAACTATCAGTGACAAAGCGAGATAATCAAAAGGAGCGACTTATTTCCAGCCAAAGTTTGATTGACAGTGAATTTAGCAACTGTGGTTTCTGATGTGGTTGTATTGAGTTTGCTTCACATATCCATGATACGACACTAGTAACCTTCTTCACGGTGGCCTAGCAAATGTCAACGTAGGTAGCGGCACCACATAATCCACTGCCCGGGTCAGTGTTGGTCAAACTCAGTTTACGCAGCGGCACAGAATGAGACAGAAACATCAAACATAATCAGGGAATTAACACCATTTTTTATTTTTTGAAATAAAAAATTATTGTACCAAGCACAGGAATGGTTCAGATGATTGCACGTGCATTGGCTGCTGTAGTGAGTTAGTGTGGCTGTCCGCAATGCAGTCTTACGGCCACCAAGTGTGTGTTTGAGGCAAGTGGCCCATACTGCTTGGATGGCCAAACGTTGGGTTAAAGGGTGTATTGAGTTGGCTGTCTTCACTTACCCTCAGGCAACTGTGCACGCCGTCAGGTGTTTTGGGAGCCAGCGCAGTCCTGTTTCTAAAATCTTCACAGCAACAAAGGACGAAGAGCCCACGTCGATTCCGAAGACACCGCAACATAGCGTGTGACAAGGTGATTGGCAAATATCTTCAAAAATCGTTAACAGAAACACAAGGACGAGGACGGCAGGAAATGTGTTGACCTGTGTTACTGACTGATCTAGGTACTCTGCTAAGGCATCGTCTAGACTGCACCCAAACCAGATCAAGGCTAGCTTTAGTTCCCCATTAAACTGCGTTAGTATAAGACCAAATGACTCAGTTCACTATTTTCTACGAACGAATGCTGAAAGCTACAGAGGGAAAAAAATGCTTTGGTTCTCACTTCTCAGGCACATGAATAAAAATTGTAGGATAGATTTGCAGGGTCCTCATATCAGGACCCTTCAAATCTACCCCACAATTCATCCCTAAAACCTACCTTGGCCTGGCAGCGCCCTCGACACCAGGCAAAACCAATCGGAAATTCCACTTCCGGCCGTTGCAAGCATTGGCTTTGCTGCAGCCCCACCAACGGTCAAACGCAGCATTCGAAAATGTAAGCATGTAATTGTTTTTTATACCTTCATTAATCAAATAACCGTGTAAAGGAAACAAAAACTGTACAGTGTAGCCATTGGTTGAGCCTTAATGTAACTCAATCACCTATAGCTCTTTAACGGTAAGATTTTCATATTTGTTGACCACCAAACCAAACAAAGCCACTTTGTACAAACCAAAGACTAAAATAAAAACCTAAGAGAGCATGTAAGAGAAAAAATACCCAAGAATCAAATATTTTTTTTTGTTTTCATGACTATATCTGCGGTCTTTTAGGTTTACGGGGATATATTTACCTGAGCTACTTGACTGACTATTACCATTGCTGTCACCAGGCCTGCCAACAAAAAAAAACCCACGATCACACACAAAATGAGTAACACCAGGAAAGAAAATATATGCACTGGTGGCCTAACGCACATACAAGCTGCTGGAGTCGCTTCCCGATTAAACCCTAAGCCTCTTTTTCAGCCAATCTTGGCCTATTACCCATAGCCTCATGTTAAGCTTGTAGTTCTCAGTCGGCATCAAATGTAGAGGGTGTTTGAAAATAATTTGACTGATAAGAAGTTTTAATAAAAAATCAGTGTGTGCAGATAGACACAAGCGGTTTTCATCACTTTGTAGCTGGACTCGTAAGTTTTTTCTGGCAGTGTCTTACTTACGATCACATTAACAGAGGGCGTTTCAGTTGTAGTAGAATACAAAATGGCGTCTTCATAGACAAAACAAAGTGCGCTGTGTGGTTGGCTAAATCAAAGTCGTCCATAACTGTTCAACAACAGTTCAAGACTTGCTTGAACTATTTGTGATCCCGTAACTTGAAAACAGGCACCGAATAGTTCAACAAGATGGTGCTCCGTCCATCCCGGAACAGGTCTGTCCCTACCAACCCAACGATCAGGAAATGCTTTGTCTAGCGTCTTTCGAACCTGTAGACCCCAGTTTGGTGGATCATGTTGTTGAAATAACTGTTGGTTGCCTGTTTTCTAGTTTTGTTCAAGCAAGTCTTGAACTGTCGTGGAAGCCAACCGCAGTGCATTATTTTTTAAGGAGGACGCCATTTTGGATTCTACTAGACTGAAGCGGCCTCTGATGATGTGATCGCAAATACGAAACTACCAAAAAAAAAACCGTTTTGATCAATTTACAAAGCGTTTCTATCTGTTTCCATCCGTTTGTTTCTATCTGCACCCACTGATTTTTTATTAAATTTTGTTATCAGTCAAATTATTTTCGGACACCCTGTATTATGACTTTAGACTGGATTGAAAATAAGAAAGAAAAAAATGGGCAACCTGCATCAGACTTTAGGAAATGAAAAAGAAGTTTTCTTGGCTGCTTAATTTAGCTTCGTTTCTCTTCATTGCTATGGACGAAGGGCAGATATAAGCCAGAAGTATCAAGAGTTGAACTTTATTCTACGTGGTTGATCATTTAGCTCACTTTCAAAATAAAGACACACACATAATTTTGAAAATTTTCAAGTCTTTATCGGGCACAATAAGGAAAAAGTTCACTGGTTACATCTTCTGCAGGAATTTTTATTTCAAACGAGCCAGGTAAAAATTCCTGCGGAAGATGTAACCAGTGAACTTTTTACTTATTGTGCTTGATGAAGACAGTAGCTACACTGTTGACAAATTTTCAAGATACCGTGTGTGGCTTTATTTTCAGAGTGAGTAAAATGAGTCATCAACCACCTAGAAATTCATGCGAGTTCCAAAGTATTTCCAATTGCGGCTTATTTCGTAAAGAATTTAACTATACAAGTAAACATCACTGGAGCTGCCATTTAACACCCGCAATGCTACTTTAAAGTACTCAATTATCCCAACCCCAATTATCCAAACACCCATTCTCGAACATTTTTTATAAACCTGATCACTTTCCACTCAAGAATAGAAAATCAAGCTTCTTTCCGAATCTGGAAGCAATTTGATTCAAATGTTTGTAATCCTCTCACAGCTTAAAGTATAGTTCCCTAACACAAATTACTGTACACTAAAAAAAAGTGATATTTCTTAGTTTTTTAATTCTATCATCCAAATAATTAATTGTCCAAATTATTTGATTCAGTTATTTCACACAATCGAGGTTAACCATACTTACTTTTTGACAGCGGGCATTCTGGATAGCAGCTCGGACAGTTTCTTCACCACGAAGTCCCGATCCCTTAATTGAGCAAAAAGGCAGTTGGTTCGACTTCTGGTTGTAACGCAAATGGCGTCCAGAGTACCGGTATCCGGTTGATTTGCCACATTCTCTACCACTAAAACTTCTCGCAAAGGAATGACAAGAGAGACCAGATTACGGACCTGTCAATAAATAAATAAAGAACTCAATTGTTACTTGAACTGCAGGACTTAACCTTAAAGGCGACTTTTCGCCTTTTCAGCTCCTAGATGCAGCACATAGAATCTTCGAGCAATATAAAGAAAATAGCAACAAATTAAAAATGGAACAACACTATTCGCAGCAGCGCCACGAGTTTCATAACTAAAACGAGATCATGTGACCCACACCAGCCTACTGGATGACGGAGAGTCTGGAACGTGGATGCTGTGCTTAAGATTATGGGCAATGCTATCAAAATGGTGAACTGGCGCCTTTAACCTCTACCATGCTAGCGCATAAAAACATTTAAAAAAAAGTCCGAAGGATGAAAAAGTGAGCTCGAAGTGGTTTTTGTAGAAAATAGAGCACAATGAGCCAAGTCTAGTACAGTGGTTGCAAAATTTGTATCATCAGCGGTCGAACCACTATTCTACAACAATTGACAAAATTATATCCAAATGTCATGTGTACATACCTTGCTATCAAAGCAGACATAGTTGCTTGATAAATATAGGCGGCCAGAAGCATGCTGCTTGTTGTACGGTGTCCACAGCGTGCATTCTGTACTACCGTCCAATTTTTCTCCGACAGGTAGCCGGAACGTCATTCTGTATAATGGTACAAAAAAGTATAAAAGTGAATGGATATTGCATTCTTTATGACCGAGCCGAAAAAACAGTTTTACCAATCCTGCTAAAATGTTTTTCCAATGCAGATTCCTGAAATTTACAGCTATTTTCAAGCAGGGGCGCCGTGACATTGAGGCACGGGGGCAGCTAGGGGGCACTGACTTTGGTACTAGAAATTAGGATGAGGCTGGGGGGGAAGGGCCTTTCAGTGAAGAATTACTGAGACCATTCACATAGCAGTGAGTGCCTTTTCAAAGCAGGCTTACCCTGCAAACATTGTGTTTCGTAGGTGAAGTGGATTGTTTGAATTGTTTCGATGTGATGCCTACTTTGAAGACATTCACAATGGTGGGCAAATGACTGAACTTAGTATTTGTTACTGTCTGCACTTAATGAGACTGTTGCTAGTGTACAAGTTACATCGCATTTTCCAATGGTTAAAATTTAATAGTGAAGTACAGTAGTTGCCACAGGTTAAATAATAGACAGAAATAAAATGACCCCAAGTGTGTATTTGGAGGTGAAAGTAGGTGGAGACTATCCAGCACCTCTTGAGCAAAAACTTTAAATGCCTAATACTGTAGCTATCTAGTACCAATTTATGTCTAGTACCAATTTGCATAAAAAAGAAAATGATATTGATAAAATATAGTAGTAATCCGACCACGATAATCTACATAATAATGCTGGATGCCGGCTGAGCTGATAAGAAAAGAGCTGATAAGACCAGTACCGTAGCTGAGAAATCTGGGGGCCCCTGCAAGAAAACATCTGGAGGCCCCTGCTGCAAGAAAAAATCTGGGGCCCCCTATGTTATGCGAGTTCAGAAATTATCGGTACGGTGACGGTGCCAGCTATTTCTTGTAAGCTATATTATTACCATTTATCATGAATTATACAAAGAACATTTTTTTCAGTATTTTTTTTTTGTCTGGGGCAGGGGGAGGACTAAATGTTAATTTTCGCTTGGCCTTGCATTTCTTTAAATTCGAGTTGATCCAACACATTTCAAATCAAAGAACTAATACATGAATTGCAAATTTAAATTGCAAATTGCATGAAATGCGGAGAAAAAAAATACCAGCTTTATCTTACTATAGGCACTCCACCAGTACACGGTTTATTTAGCTGACCATCCACATGTAACGTGTCGACAGAAACGAGTACCTATCGTTCGGTAGGTAAGATTGGCGCAAAGTTGTTCATCATTGTTCAACACAAACAATAATTTCGTTATTTTCTTTTCATTTTCATGTTGCTAGTTATGGTTCATAGGAACTAAGGAAACAAACTGTTAGGTCTGCTGGCCAGCTCATCACGACATAATTTTGTGCTGACTAGTAAAATGATACCAGATAGGGCTGCAGTCATCTTGGCTTGCCGGCGTAATGAAAGAGAGTCAATCGCTTCATTTTTTTTTTAATGTACACTACTAGAAATAACTACTGCAACGAATGAATGCATGTAGGTTTTGAGTGGGCCAGGCAAGCTGTCTGTCTGCTTCGAGCTAGCAGTTCGTGTGTCTAATCGTTTGGAAAATAAGGTAATTAAAACACTGAATTTTCTGCAAGCTCGGAATTCGGGGGCCCTCATGTTTTAAATGTAAACCGTGAAGATACGGCTAAAGCTAAACATAGGCTTAAATAAACAAAGATTTTTTTTGATTTTTAAAAATTATCAATAGGCCTTTTAAAAGTATGAGAGTTTAAAATGTAAATCGCGAAGATATGCCTAAAGCTTAACAATTGGCTAGCTTTGTTTACACGATTCTTATATTTTTTAATTGTTATGTGTTGCACAAGTTCTTTTTTTTTGGGGGGGGGGGGGCAGAAAGGGGAGTACTGGTATCGGCATCGATCCTGCCGGTACCACAAGTAATGGTATCGATACTGAATCGGTGATGCCGAAATGTGGTATCGGTACAGCCTTATAAATTTGGCAATAGGGCCGTTCAAGTATTACATCATCAAGAAATTGGCCATTTCCAACCACCCCCCCTCATTATCACTTGCTAAATTCTCCCCTCCAGTATTACATCATTTATAACTTTACCCCCCCCCC
>JAHWFP010121255.1:0-34811 GCA_023313725.1 Lithobius niger
TAAGAAAAAGTGCTTAGTGTAGCAGTTGCCAGATTATAAATTAATACTCGAACATTCAAATGTTTTTGTTATGATTAATGGAATACCCTTTTCCGCTATTGATCCTACCCCCTAACCTTTCTATCCTCCTGAATGGTAAATAAACAAAACCAATATGAAACAAAGAACAGAGCATGGTAATGGTAAGGCAATATCACTCTGGAAACATGTTACAAGCACCTCCAACCATACATCTCCCAGAGGTAATTAAGAACATTGAACTGACTGTGGTTTGCCAAACTCTTGTATCAAAAGAATGCTATCAAAGTGACAAAATTTGATTGGGGCTCAGTTACTACTATTAGTTTCATACCATGTTACTTTACATTAGTGCTATATGCACGTACAGCATGTTCATGCGAAACCTATCATCAATAATGGAAAAACGGGTGTTCCAAAGATGGGAAAATAACTGTAGAAAGGATTCATTAAAAAAAAAGGTTGAGCAAGGTTAGCAATAGTTAAGATGCAAACTGATAGCATGTAATTATGAGTTATATTTTTTAATGAAGTAGAACTTGTACTCAAATTTGTGAATGATTTTAACACAACTTGTGAACAGAGAAAAAGGTTTCGTAAGATATTCAGTATTCTACAAAACACTATTAGTTATCAGAATGTAACTGCAAGCAGCCACTGTTCCACACGTTGTTACTTTTACTAGAAAGCCAAAATTGCTGGTGATAGCATAGGCCTATTTGCCATAATTTATGCAATATATTAAGTCAAAAACTAGTGTTACACCAATGCAACACACTATGCACCAAGTTAGTTTTGGTACCCAACTTCTTACTGGCTTTATTTATTCTACTGCCATTGGTTTTTATACCAATACAGCTCAATACGAGCTTGGATACTAGCTCGTCTTCCATATTCTTCCATATTTTACACTGCAAAACTAACTGTCACTGCTAATGACAGGTATGCCAAGGATCCATTATGAAAGGCTTCACACACTGTCTTTTTATTGACTCTTGAAACATAAGCTTGTGAAACAGCTGGACAGTCTTAGATGTTTTCACAAAATATCCGGTTGCTATTTACACTCTTGCATAGCATTAGTTCTAAGAAGAATCTTACTTCTAAAGTGAGCTTGTTGCTCATGTGATTAGAAATGTGAAATTAGAAATTAGAATGAGATTAGAAATATGTTTTTAACTTATAATCACACAATGATAGGCTCACAATTTTACCAGTTACCAAAGTAAGTTATTTTTACTACGAAACATCCCGAAATATCCCCTAAACGCCTCCAGGTACGTACCTCGAAGCAATGTCAGTCGTTCCAAAAATTATGCAACACAAACATGCAACAAAACTGGTTGAGTCTGCACTATAATTTTAAAAATTAATAATGCACAAAGCCTATTAAAACAAAACGTGTCCTATTGTGTTTATAAAGTTTCTTTGCAACAGGTACGTAGTGGTTTTGACAAGTGAAAACCAATCTTGACATAACTACTAAGAACTGTAACATAAGTGAATCTTACAGTTCTGAGTGGTTATAACAAATATGGCGCACTTTGAGTTGAAAACAAGACTGTACTATTAAACATGTCTCATGTGGAACTTTTCACAGGCCGAAGCAGCTTTACATGCATTCCTAGTTTGGGTTGATATGCCAGTTTGCCACCTTTCCAATGAGTTCCTAGACAATAAACTACAAGGCCACCGCACTACAATAATTCTGTAGGTTGGTATTGAGCAACTTTGTGTGCACAGGGCAATTTTCAGTGATTATGCCTTTGCAGCTACACATTATCACATTATAAACTAGCAAACCGAAAACGGTACATCAGACTACAAACCATGCAGTTGATGAAAAGCACTGCCACTGATTGACAAGGAAAATTGAAAGCAATGTGCGTTAATTATTACATTCTGCATAAATGGCCGTGTTTGATTTGACAATAAACTTACGGGCAAGGTGTCAACATTAAAGTGACATAAACCCTGACGGCAAAATCAACAAAAATGCAGACTTACAGAGAAGTATAAACATTACTGTGTTGACAAAAGCAAAATTAGAAAAAAAAGCAATCTAAAATTGGGGACGGGGGGGCACCAGCAAAGAAAATAAAGGAACAAGATACAAATACCATACTTACTCATCTGGGGTTAGGACACTGGGAAACAAAAATGTAAATGACACAAGATCAGCAACGGAATGGGGCTACCTTGCTTATTTTTTTTTTTACAAGAAATTTGAGGCACGTGATTGGAATACACAATTTAACAAGCAGTTAACTGATACGAAGCAGACGTGCTGATAGAACAGCATTAACTGTAATACTGACCACTACAAAAATGAAGCAATGTGTGCATGTGGAGAAATCTTATACAGTAAATACGTAGTTCCAGCATATTTTGAAATGACATTTTGGACCGGTGGTTGTTACGTAACATTACAACATTGTAACAAAAACCGGTAAAGTATTTATTTAAAAATTATTTAACTCATTAATATGCTCTGCCAGTCTTAGAACACATGCAACCACTACAGGTTTGTTCAAAGCCCTACCTTTTTATATTTTCGTATCAACGTACAATCTACGACAGCCAACCTACTTCACAATTCTCTTAAGCAACAATACATTAAGAAATGCAAATGTCAAAGTCCTTGAGGGAAAAAACTGCTTAGTTCACCTATGCAGTTTAATAAATGGTTACTTAATTTATTACACTAAGTGCTCGCTGGTTAAAACGCCATTTCATTTGATTATTTAAACTTTGGAAAGTAGATACTGTAACATGTTTCAGATTCTACATAAATACTGCTGAATTATTTTGGAGGATGCACAAACAATGACCTGTAAAATACCAGGCATAAGATAAACCATTTGTAATCCTTAGCTTCTTAACAGTGCACAAAATCCTACTGGAATGTAGTTTGCCCTACTACTTAGTATTTAAGTCATACTTTGAATAACGGCAAAATGGACACATTACTCCAAAGAGAAGCAATAAAACAATTAATTAAATCAAAATGCTTATACTTACATTTCTAAGACGGCTTTAAGTTGTTCTAATTTTGCTTTGCCTTCCTCTATATCAGTTACAGCTTTTTGTTCAATTTCACCAAGTAAGAATCGGGCTATGTCTAATATTTCCTATAGATAGGTAAATTGAAAATTCAGTATTAAAATTCTACATGCCATAGCGCAATCAAACTGTGTATGGAGAATGCTAAAATGGACAAAAATACGCAGCATGACCACAAAACATGCTGTATGATGGCGGTTTTATTTGCAATTTTTAGTTTAGATTAATAACTCTTTTTCTCTGCCCCCATTCGAAGCCACAGTAACCACTTGTAGCCCAACGTCCATTATACTGGAAAGCTACTGAATGGAAAAAACTAACGCGCAATGTGAGATTTGTAAGGGGTTCCCTAAGACCCCGAGCAAGGCAAGCAGCAACAACCAGTGGTCAGCCTCCTCGTCTCCAAACCAACTCAATGCCGTTTCGAATCGGGCGACTGATCCAACTTTAATGTCGCACTAGACTGGGTCTTGATTACTAACGGTGCAGTGTTCCCAATACGTTAAAATCAATTTTCAATTTAGATTTTAATGTGTTTTCAAGCAAATCAAAATTAGTAGACCTAAGTGGAAAAAAAGAACAAAAAAACATACCCACGAGGTAGAATATGTCTGTAATCTGAGTAGCATTTTGCAGAATGTGCATTATTTGTAAACATTCGAGAGCTTGGACAATTTGGAGAACAATTTCATGAACTGTTTGTGTAATTTGGTCATTTTTAGAAAAAGAATTTTAGCAACCTATGCTCGCAAAAAGAAGAATCGCTAATTTAAAGTAGCCTATGAAACTGCAGTAACCTACAAAGAAGGTTGCATTGACCTGGTGTTTTACTCGACAAGCCTATTACGCTGGTCTTGGTTTTTAAGATAATTGCATTTTTCAGTTAATTGTCAACTAAGAATGGAGGAATTTGATATGGGTAATTTGGTATTCATACTACTTAAAAGCAAAAAAAAAAAAGAGCAGTTGAATTTCAGTAGCCTTTCGACCTACATTCTATTGATTTATATTAGTCTTGATTGGAGTAGCCTGCTGCATTAGCCTACTGGTTCGATTTTCAGAAACTGATTTTGCTTTAGGGGTACAATTATTAACCTAAGGTTATTAGCCTAAGGTTAGCCTACTGTGCGTTTGGTTTGCATAATTGAGTCTACTGCACAGTCGCGGAAAAATGATAAAAGTAATTGCTGTAGAACTGCTATAGAACTGATGTAAAACTGCTGAAGGCACGCAGAACTATTGCAGGACAGTAGTAATCAACAGTGCAATTTTGTTTAAGAAGTTGATTCACATCGTTAGCCTAGAAAAAGATTTGTTTAGCCGAATGTCATAATCTGTCCAGTAAATCTTGATTAATTATTTCCTAATGGTTGGCTTACTGAATTAATAGAAGTTGAATTGGGAGTAATGAGAAGCAGTTAAGATATGTTAAGATATTTAAAGAATAAACTGCTACAGCAATGTTGGATTGTTAATTGTAAGATTCATTTAGTTTATGGTAATGTGAATATGAATCCTCGGGAATCTTAATTGCCTGGAGGTCAATTCCTGAATTGAGGGAAGGGGGGGGGGGGAGCATGTTATGACATTTGTAGTTGATCATAACCCATAACCGCCTGAAGAAACTTTCAGACCCTTTTTTTTAGAGTCCACATGGTACTTGGGTCGGTTCTCGGATTAGAACCGGCATTCTCTTGGGTTGGAGCCGATGACGCTGACCACTGGGCTGTGACTGCCTACTTTGCCTCACAAAGCTCGCGCTGGGACTTAGTTTTTCGCTGTTATACGTTGAAGGCGTACGTTCGTATCTAGGCGGTTATGGGTTAGGCGATCCAGCATGTAATGCTTTTGTTTTAAGTGGCAGCCCTTTTGCTACCATTTTCATCATTCCTGTACTGGCTGTGAGGAATAAAGCACATTATGATTGAGCTAGTCATGCGTTTGGATTCTTGCTGCAGTCCCCGATGCAGCATTGTGGTCCCGTATGTGAAAGGGGCAGTAACCACATTGTACAACAACTCACAAGAAAGACTGCATTATCACATGTGTCAGCCAGAGTCAAGCGCAGTGCAATACTCCTGTTTTCAGACGTCCAGGATGGCCTGTAGTAGCACATGTGGATATTAGGTGTTGATAGAAGTACCATGTCAAAGAGTGCTCAGTGATTTTTACAAAAATTGTTACCCCTGTTTTATTCAAATAACTCGTTAGGTTAAATTAGTCCACTTCACTCGGAAAATCGATTCACTCATAAAATTTGTTTCATTTTCTGTTCAACCGTTGTTTTGCTTTTGTATAGGGTTAGGATAGGAAAGGTTAACTATCTTTAAAGGAGTGTAAGGCTGAGAAGTTGACTAGGGTTACACACGGGCAGTGGTGAATCAAAGTCTGGAAACATTAGAGGGAACGTTGGTAGCCTATGATCGCTTGCGACAAGGCATGTTTACACTTCGTTTGTGTTTGGGATTCCACTGTGACCTTGCTAACACAGTAAAAGCTGGAGTGAATCTAGGGAGAAGTGGTGTATGTATGTATTTGCCTGTTGGAAGCAGCTAGTTCAGGTTAGTTCAGGCTATTGCTTTTCAAGTTTGTTAAATAGTTTCTCGATCATCTTTCTTGAAATTTTACCGTGAACCCTTTGTATTGCTTTCCGTAGGCCGGAGATCTATTTCAGGGGAAGGAGAACTTGTGATGCAGCCTCGGTGAGCCTTGCCACAGTTGGCATTGTTTGTGCCAGTCTTTACCAGATGTCACTAGTGCATGACAGTTGGTGATTGAGACAGAGAGTGTGACAATGGAAGTGGTGAAGACAAGTGACCCAATATTCACGTTCGCCTGACCGAGTGATGCACCCGGCTTGAAGAGCTTTTATGTGCAATAAAAACTGGATTCTTCAACTAAACCCAAGTTTTGATGAGAGGCCATCATAAATACTGAAGAGTAGGATAAGTTCATATAGGATGGAAAAAGCTACGGGAGAGAGGTTATCACCAAATGTGTTAAGGGAGTTTGAAAAGGGCTTACCTAGTAAACTTGGCTTGCTGCAGGCATCTTGAATGATGTAGAATCACTCATGGCGTAATTGTGGTAAGCTTGTTACGTTCGTAAACACAGACCATCCTTGTGTACATTACATGTATCCTTCTTCTACTTCGCACTGAGCATTATGCTTTGCTTGTTCCACGGTGGCTTGAAACTGGTCATAAACCGCTTCATGGAACCTGGCAATTCCTACACCTAATGAATGGCCAGCTTTTGGTTGAATTGAGCACTCACACCTTCAGGCTGTGCTCTCACTGGTGTCTGTACTGCTGGTATGCTGCCGGCACCACTAAGGGTACGGCTGGTGGCACTACTACTGGAATTGCAGGTACAACTGGTGTTCCAAGCATCAGATGACACACAACACAACATAAGACATATCATTCAGATCCACTTCAGCCTTCGGCTTGTAGCTCATCTCTTCACTAAACCGCACCTCTCAACTTTCGACAATGTTTCTTAACTGTGGCTTCCGTATCCGCTTCATCAGTGTCATAACCTACAAGGTATCCTATTCTGAGGTGTGGTCTCGAGTGCCTCTAGAATGATCTGTGACTCCAACAAATGCCTTGCAACCTATCTTCCGGAACTTGGCAACATTGTTCATTTTGATAAAAAGTACAACTTACGCACGACCAAAAAGTCCAAGTTTTAATGCTGAAAACTGGTGAATTTTCGACTGTTTTTACTAACAGCCTTCCTCAGGCGATGGTTTGACCAAAATTTTGTTGAAAGGAGAGGAGTGGAAGGTCGAGTGGTTCTCCAGACCATCGCCTGAGGAAGCCTTAGAAAAAAAGGAAAAAATTCACCAGTTTTCAGCATTGATACGTGGACTTTTTGGTTGGGCATAAGCTGTACTTTTTATCATGAACAACAACCAACGTAAAACGACTGAATTATCGGTTTTAGCCGTTGTTCATTGTGTCTCTCCAGGTATGTAACAGGGATTCCCTAGCTAGACTCCCCACACTGGTCTTTAAGTGGCACGCAGTTCGGACAATTTTGCCCCAAAGCGTCTTTGGCAGTCTTGCCACCATTAATATCATCTTGTTGTGTTGAATACCATGTTCTTCTAGAAAAGCTTCAAACAGATATATGCAAAACTGTCTGCCATTAATTAACCGAATTGGCTCGATCTCCACATCTGCTTCTGCCTCGACTTCACTTTTCCCACTTCTTGAAAACGCCAAAGACGTTGCTCTTTTTCTTCAAAAAGTACATGCATGATCGCCTTGTGAAATCATCCTAAAAGCTGACGCAATATCGATGTCCTTCTAAAATCGGTGTTGAGATGGGCCCACAAATATCCATATGAATTAGCCCTAGCTTCCTTGACAACCTCTTAAATTTGCCGGTTTAAACTGTAGTCTAAGAAATTTACCGAGTTGGCATAGTTTGCATAATCTGTCTGTCCTTGGCAAATTAGATTCCTCAAGACCTTTGACCAGTTTCCGCTTTTGCATACGTTTCACTAATTAATATGTGTGTCCCAATCTTGTGTGCCACAGAGAAAAATCATTTTTCTTGGACTCTCCTTGATCCCCCATTACTTCCATAAGGTTTTGGACCATCCATCTTTGAATCTTCCTCTTTTGGCATTGTCTCACTACTGGTTTGATAGTTTTCCCCTTAATACTTTTTACGTTGAAAAAATCACTGTAAACACGCTTATTTTCATAAAGTCACGATATCACTTCGAATCTTCACAAATTTTCGATGATCCGCAGCCCTGGAGATGTAAATTCACAGGCGATCGTCTTCCTCAGGCAGTCTACATTGATTCAAAACATCGTATAACGACTGTTCGTCGTCTGCTAGAAATTTGAAGCGTGAGCGTGGCCTCGGGTATTTGTTGAGTTGGTTTCCCAGTTTCTTCTCAGCAGCACATTGAGTTCGCCACGCATTAGACTGCTAAACCAGGGTTTGAAGGTCCCTGGATATTCATCAGCACAGCCTTCTCTAAGGTAACTGCGGTGCTGTCTATGTGGGTGAAACAAGAAAAGGAGTTCGAAATTGAGTGAAACAGCACATGGCCGATACAAGGAATAAAATACGAACGAACAGCATTGCAGTGCACCACATGGAGACACAACACAAGATAAATTGGGAAGGAACAAAAACGCTTCTACTCTCCAACTCTAGAAATGATATTCATCTGAGAAGCCTTGAATCCCTGGCTATTCAACACCACAACCGAGAGACGGATCTCTCGCAATCTTCCCATCCGGAAACAAGAGGGAGCCCTTTTCTTCCTCTTTCACGGTGTAAAACAGTCATGCCATGTGTTGACGATGTGAAGATTACAAGAGAAAGGGGTGGTTGTCTCGTCTACCAGCCATTCAGGAAGGAGATGGTGACTAATCGTGGGATTCCATTCAAATCGGGCCACCCAAAGGGCAATTCAAGGCTATAGCACAGAACGAAATTTCACTAAATTGTACGACACTCACACAACTTTGAAATCGCACAACCACACCTGTATGACACCAAAGGAAGATTCATTCAGCTCGGATACCCACCGGGGCTCCTCTCCACAATGATAAAAAAAAGTGGTAAAAACCCATCACGACAAGAAGGATTTGGCAGCACCAAGAGAAAGAACATTTTGCCGGCTCCAGCCATGCCGGCTAAAAATGGTTTCTTTTTGCCTAAAACATACTTAACCTGTTAATTTTGCATTACATTGTCCCCAACGGAATGTCCCCGGGAGGTTTCTTCGGCTGCACAGACACCTTCTTGCATGCCCCACTGCGCATGCGCGGCGCAGTCCTCCCTTATAAAAGCGAGAGCACGAAGGCTTTCGGCATTTATTTTCGTCTCAATATGTCAGGTGGTCACTCGAGAGGGGAGGTAGGGCGGGATTAGGTTAAGTATGTTTTAGGCAAAAAGAAACCATTTTTAGCCGGCCTGGCTGGGGCCGGCAAAATGTTCTTTCTTATTTGCCAAAACATATTAACATTAATTATACATTAACAGGAGACCTCGTCAAAGACAGGTGGCGGGCATCGCCTGGACGGGCGCCCTGGGATGCAAGCAGGCTTTTCCCCAAAAAAATTTTTATCTGGAAGAGAAAAATTTCGCACTTTAGTCAGAACAGTGAGGAAACAGGAAATTGGATCTCTTTCGAAGGGATTGGTGGTCCTGAAAAGGACCGTTGTTTGTGGATCTTGCCTTCATCTGGATGGGCTTGCTTCCTTCATGGATGGCTTGCTTCTACTTCGTTCTGAGTGCTTAAAGGGGTTTGACCACGGTTCTGGCTACGACGATTGGTCCCAGCCGGTGCAGTCCTTGTTCTTCTCTTGCCGTTTCACTCAGGTAGTGGGAGGTGGAGATTGATTGTGACGCCAGGAGGCTGCTGCCAGGATCTCTTCAATGGAGTAGCGTTGTGGTGGGCCCATGATGTGGAGATTGCTCTGACTTCATCTGCCGTCACCCTCATGCTCCCACTCGTGCCTTGTTTGTCATAAGCTGCTTCGATTGTCATTTTGATCTAGCGGGATATCATTAAGGCGGAGGTTTCGCCGGTCTGGGGGTCAACAGGAAGCAAAGGTTGGTTTCTTCCCTTGCAGATGTGTTCGTGTTGTGTTCGGGCTAGGTAGAAGCGTAGTGCTCTCACTGGTCAGAGGAGGCGTTCCGGTTCATTGCCTACGATGTTTGAAAGGGCTGGGAATGTGATTGGTTTTGATGGTTCAGAAGGTTTTTGCGTTTTAGCTCTGAACGTTGCTCTTGGATGAAGAGTGACAGAGAAGTTGGGGCCGAAAATGCAGTAGGCTGGGTCGGCCGAGAGGGCTTGGATTTCGGAACATCTGAGGCTTGCTGCCAGAGTTAAGAGGAAGACAATTTTCCAGGTTATGAGGTGGAGTGAACTGTCTTGCATGGGTTCGTATAGCTCTTCCATAAGGGATTGTAAGACGAGGGATAGATCCCAATCGGTTACGGTTCGTCTAGTTGTTGGACGTTCGTTTTCGAAGGAGCGTAGTAATGCCGAGATGCGGTAATCGTCAAGTAGTTTTGTTTTGTTTGCTGCTTTAAAAATAAGAGTTTAATGCTGAACGGTAGACAAGGATTGTTGAACCTTTCAGTTTGTCGATATTAAAAAGGTCGCTGAAGAACTTCAGGAGGTCTGGTAAAGGGGGGTCGATTGGATTAAATTTCCTAGTGATACACCAATGAATCCATTTTGACCAATGGCTGTCGTACATGCGATTTGTTGAGTCTCTGGTGCCTTTTGAGGCGATGCGTTCGGCCTCTTCTTGATGAATTCCAGCCTTTTTGAGGAGTTTGACGATAGTAGCCACCCGTGTAAGTTGAGATTTGGGTGTAGTTTTGACCCTTTCTGTTGTGATAGAAGATCTGGTAGAAGAGGCAGAATTCTTGGGTTGTCGACTACTAGGTTTAGAAGGAGTGGAAACCATGGTGCTGATGGCCAGAGCGGGGCTATTAGCAGGAATAGGCTCTGGCTTTCTTCGATTTTCTGAAGTACCTGTGGTAGCAGTTTGAAGGGTGGAATAGGTATGCAAACAGATTGGTCCGTGGGAAGGTCGGGGTATCCACTGCCATTGAGTTTTCGTCTGGAATTGGGCTGATGTAGTGGGGATGACTGGCATCGAATGCGTCGATCGGGAGTTACGGCACGCTTTTGTTGATTGCGTTGGCCGGAACGGGGACGTGGTGTGTCGGCACGAAATGGCTGCGGCTGTCTCAGTTGAAAGAGAGGCCTTTCGTTGGAACTGTTGGGCGGGTTGGTTGTTTTGTTCCAATTATCCGACGGAGGACGGGTGGTGGGTTGCCTGTTCTTATGAAAGGGCCTATTTGATGAAAGGTTCTGATGATGAGGCTTAGGTTTTCTGGAGATGTCCAGGTGTGGCGTAACAGTCGGGATAAGGCCTCGGAAGAGTGTGTCGGACTCGTGGATCGGTTGGTTCCAGAGTCGATGGCGTGTCGAGACGTTGAGGTTGTTGGTCGACGAGAGGGCTATTTCCCGCAGGAGGAGTGTGTTGTTGAATAAGGCCCTGGTTGCCCAATTGAGAGAGTGAAAGGTCGCAAAGCTGGCTTTTTGGAAGACTTGTTAAATAAGGGATGACAGGTTGCGGATTTCTTCCGGGCTGGAATCAGATGAAAGCTTCGCGCAAAGTCTGTTGACGGAAGTGTTAAGTACGTCAGGCTGTGATGCTGCCCGTAGGCTCGGGCGGAGGCATTTGTCATTCTCGAAAAGGATGAAAGTTGGAATTTCAGCTTTCCTTGGGATGGAAAGGGCAGTTCCGAAGTCCATCTTGACTTCCCCGCAAAGGAATTCATATTTTGTGTAAGTGTCGTAATCTCGGGGATTTGTGGCGCCGTCGCCGAGTGGGCGAAAGAAACTGTTTTCCTGGCCGGTGCGGGGAACCGGAGGTACTTTGTCGAGGATGAGAGGGTTGCCTTTCCCAAGTAGGGAACCCCCATTGCGAAGCAGGCAAGTCAGTGTGTGGTCGACTGGCCGAGAAGGTTGCGGGGTTTAGTGTCTTTATCAAGGAAGGCGAAGCCAAGTCCAGTCTTGAGTCCTCTGTGGATGACGGGGGCGTCAGCAGTTTGTGACGGTTTGAAAAGAAAGCAGTCCGGGACTGTGTCTTCCACGGTCTTCAGGAGTGATGCTAATGGATCATCATCACATGTTTTGATTACACACAGCTCATTGTCCAACAATGTCTTTGAAGCTCATCCTTTTGCATCCATTCCCAACAAGTTTATCTGTGGCAATCCTGCGACAAGCTACCACATAGAAGCTTGTCACACTGTTTATCAGGCACTGCCCCACCGCGTAACAGTCTCCACACGAACCTTTTTCTTGTCCACCTTTTGTTGCAGCTAGTGGTGTACAGATAACGTAATTCCGATTCCGGTTCCGATACCGGTTTCGATTACCACATGGCAATGCCACAGCGAATTGAAAAAAATTAATCAAAATGAATTAATTATGTTCAGGGAGTCCAGGTGCTGATGTATCACATTTTATAATTTACATACATTTTTAAACGAAAATTTTGATATATAGCCTACAAATTCGTATAATTAAAATTAAAAATTTAATTAAACTTAAAAAATTGATTAAAATTTAAAAAAATATTAAAATAGTATTTAATTTTTTTTTAAATGAAGTTAAATTAAAAAAACTTAAGAGTTGAAAAAAAAAACTAGTTTAAAATAACTAGAAAATTGAAAGATTTTTTAAATTCTGCTCTGGACCTGCATTTTTAAAAACGATAATTTTAAAAGGTAAAATTAGTTTTTACTAACCTATATACTTACTTCAGTAATTATGCTTAAAATCATCATTTTACGCTATCACTGCTCATTTATCAACTAAAAACTCCTTTTTTTAGCTTGTATCCAAACTTTCTCTCCTCTCCCGCCAGGGGCGCTGCTACTCCTAACTAGGAGGCCGCCATCTTGTTTGTTCCCTTTATCACATTTTGAACTCTCCTTTCAGTGAATGCGGGGAGGCGGGCGGGTTCTTATTGAAGGAAGTATTTAGGTTAGTAAAAAGTAATTTTACCTTTTAAAATTATCGTTTCTTACTACCTGCAAATACTTACTTCAGTAATTATACTGAATTTGTCATTCAGGCGGTGGGGAAAAACCTCAATGAACCCCGGAGAGCTTGCCTACTACTGTTTTAACATGGAATAAGTCAACTTACCACTTTTACACAGTTGGTCTCGTCTCCTCTTCCAGTTACTTCACTGGCGTGCTCAGTTGACTGGGTGTCCCTAGTCTACACTCGAGGTGACTCCCTCCGTCTGAGTTAGCACTATAGTTCATTCACCAGTGTGTGCCTCCGTCCGGGTGTCCCCAGTCTACACTAAGGGTGACCCCATCCGGTGGAACGTCATTAGAGCTCCTTTCCTGCCACCACATGACCCCTCACCACGTTCTCTCCTCTAAGTCCACAAGTTTCCCGAAGGTAGTGTTTGATGAAGGTGGTACTGCTATTCCATGAGCACGCTGTTACCACCTCATCCAAAGGTGTGCCACAACCATACGCCCATGATGCGGCTAATGCCCGAAGCTCATGTGCTCTAACTATAGCGGGGAGATCTTCGTGATCCTGTCCGTTCAAGTATGCTCTTTTAATTACGGCACAGATCCATTTCCCCAATTTGAAGGGTGACACTCCCTTATCCATAATTTCACCACTGTTTGAGTCCACATCAAAAAACAGTGGAGTAGGCTTGTTATGAACTTGCAGTCCTCCTTCTTTATTTTCTGTTTTGGATAGGTAGAACCGCAAAGCTCTAATCGGACACTGTAAACGTTCTTGGTTTCGTGTTTGTCCACACTCTTTTAGAGCTTTAAGTCGAACAGGCTTTGATGTCGTTCCCGGTTTGCAATTTTTTGCTCTGAAATGGGCCAGAAACGTCAAAAATACCTCCGACCATTCTTTGGAAAAACGAATATGACCCTCATCCCTGGTGAAGGCTGCCAACTCACTTTGGCGTGCTGCCGAAGCTAAAGCGACTAGGAATACTGTCTTCTGGGATAGTGATAGAATGGACGCATTTCTAGCAGGCTCATATGGGGCGCCCATTAGACTTTGCAGCACCAAAGGCAGATTCCATTTGGGGAACAATTTCGTTTGTCTTGGTCTCCCATTTTCAAAGGCTGTCATCTGTTTGGAAACCACCACATTGGAAACAGTCTTTGGATCCCCTACGCATGTCAACACCGAGTTAATGGCCGAACGATAGCCCTTGATAGCACTTGGGGATAACCCTTTGACAAAAAACTCTTCAAAGAAAGTTGTCAGCATTTGTAGGTCCGGGTTGCATGGGTCGCAGTCTGACTTTACACACCACTCGAACCACTTTTTCCATTTGGCATTGTAGTTACGTTGCGAGGACTCCCTTAAACACTTCGTAATCCTGGATGCCACTTCCTCCTTAAATCCCTCCCTCAACAAATTCTTCCTTAGAGTTTCCACCCTTCAAGATTCAGCATGGAAGGGTTTTGGTGCAGGGTCCTCCCCCGATGCTGGGATAAGAAGTTCTCTGTGACTGGCAAAGGGATTGGATCCGTCTTTGTCAGCTCCATCAACTCTGGGAACCATGGAGCCGCTGGCCACCAGGGGGCTACTAGGATGAATTTTCCTTTGGCCACTCACTCTCAACTTGTTGATTACTTTCAACAGAAGTTTGAACGGCGGGAAAAGGTACGCATTCAGTCCTTCCCAGCTGATTGACAGCGCGTCCGTTGCCCAGGCCCTCGCATCCGGGAACGGGGACACAAAACATGGGAGCTGAGTGTTGTAGTGGGTTGCAAACAGATCCACCGACGGGGTTCCCCACTGACGAAACAGGGCTTCGCAAACCTGAGGGTCCAACATCCATTCCGTAGTCTGCACCTGTGAACCCCGGGACAACTCGTCCGCCCACACGTTGAGACTTCCTGCTATGTGGCGAGGAACCGGCGAGATTTCGTACTGCATGCAGATTTCGAACAGGATGTAGGCTTCTTCCATAAGAGACTTCGAAAGTGTGCCTCCACCTTTCTTCACATACGCAACAGCCGTGGCATTGTCGCACATTATGCCCACTGCCTGACCCCTCAGCCTTAGCTTCCAGGCAAGGAGGGCTCTCCAAACAGCTCTGAGTTCCAGGACGTTGATATGCAGGACCTTCTCCTCTTCGCTCCAAATGCCTGATGCAGTTTCCCCGGCAAGGTGAGCACCCCAACCCAACAGGGAGGTGTCCGAAAACAGGAGCAACTCCGGAACGGGCTCGTGAATGGGCACTCCAACTTGAAGGTTTTCCTTCGCCGTCCACCACGACAAGCTCTGCCTCGGGCGGTCTCGTAGCGGAATGATGTGCATCCAACTGTTCCGTGGCTGCCACGCTGTCTTCCGAAACCAGTGAATCGGTTTCACTCGCCAGTGGCCTAAGGGTACAAGTCTGGCATTGGAGTCCAAGAGTCCAATGAGCGATGCCAACTTCTTCGCCGTTACCTTGGTCCTTCTGACGAATGTCTTCACAGACGTTCTCGTCTTGACGAACCTCTCCAGTGTTGGTTTTACCAACATTTTTACAGTGTCGAATTCCGCACCCAGGAACACAAAACAAGTGCTTGGAACTGGTCTTGACTTCTTGAGGTTTATACCAAGACCTAAATGTGAAAACAGGGAGCTGCACATTTCCCACTGCTGAGTCAGAAGAAAACAGTCCTTGTTTCGAACCAGCCAATCGTCCAAATAAGCGTGAGCTTTGATGTGATGTAGGTGCAGGTATGCAAGCACAGGTTTCAGCATCCGGGTAAACATGTATGGAGCCGTCGCTAAGCCGAAGGGAAGAGATTTCCATTGGAACGATTTTCCCCCCACCACAAAGCGGAACAGATGTCGAATCGAAGGATTGAGGGGAACGTGCAGATACGCATCCTCGAGGTCGATAGAAATGGTATACTCTTCGTGCTGGAGTGAGTCTCGAATTGATTTGATCGATTCCATCTGGAAATGTTCCTTTGCGAGGTGTTGATTGAGTTTCCGAAGATTGAAAATAACCCTGGATCCTCCTCCCTTCTTCGGAATCACCCTTGCTGGACTCCAAAAACCTGGACCGGGAGGTGCTTCTTCTACTGCCCCTTCACAACCAGCAAATTGATTTCCTTGATAAGTTCTGGGATTTCGGAACGTCTTACCAGCCAGTCTGGCGGGCAGTCTGTAGTTACAAGCCTTGTGACGAATGGCGGTGTGTATCCCTCCTCCAGAGTTTGGATGACAAAGGGGTCCGACGCAATCCTCTTCCAATGTCCAAGATGTCTGGCAATCCTTCCCCCCACCTGGCGGTGGGGGGGGGGGGGGGGCGCCCTGACCATGGCCAGTCACTGACGTGGAGGTCTTTTACCTCTTCCCCAGAACGATCCTCGTCCACGCTGGTAACTCCCTGGTCCTTTCCCGGGTGACGAGGAGGGGGGATGGTCACGAAAGGGCGAACGATCCCTTAACTTGTCCACTGGCTTTTTGCTGCTACTCTTCCCTCCATATGGCTCATTCCAATGTCCGGATGCTGGGTGTTGGATCTTTGCATACGTAGTCTTGCTTCGAGAGCTTCCATGGTTCGTGCTGACCGATGTTTGGGCAGGTCGAACCTTTTCTTTGAGTTCTGGGGCCAATACAAGTAACTGTCCATTAAACAAGTCTCCAGAACCATGAACTGGCAAAAGTCTCAACTTGCCCACTACATCCGCCGGGATCCCTGTTGCAGATTCGAGGAGGGCGTCTCGACGCCGAAAGGCATTGTTCACGAGTAGACGGCATTGCCAATTTAAACTAGCTTTGTGGAATGAAGACGCTCGCTTAAGAAGATGCATACATTCCCTAATTGTTTTATTTTCCCTGAGCTCCGGGTTGACCAACGCCATCGCCTTCAAAGCTGCAGTTGATGACGAGTAAATAAGCTCTGCTTTGAGAGCTTGCTCTCATGCTGGCTCTCAACATGACATCGTCCTCTTCAAATTGTTGAGTAGGAGTTTTAATGAATGAGGGGTTCTTGAGAACCGAATCCAACTCGATATTACACAGTTCAGTTACATATTCGGCTTCCTTGTAGGTCCGAAACCTCTTCTTATTCGGGGCTCCTTTTCCGACTGATTTGAAAAACATATGTGTTTTCTTCGGATCATGCGGTGGCAGGGGTTTAGAACAAGTCACAGGCAGTTCATTTTTCCTAGTTAACGACTCTGTGTTTAGTAGTTGCCGAAACAAAACTGCTGATTGTGGCAGATGGGAGGTGCGCTGCTTATAACATCCCTCATTTGCCAACGTATCCATGGGCGGGTCCTCCGTATCCTCCACTGGAGGAGGCCCTTCCTTGAAAAAACAAGTGTGTCTCAAATGCTTGAGTGCAACCTCCGTAAATTCCGCCCACGGGACATAACCTGGGCCTTCATTGAACGGGTCATCCGTGTTATCCCTTCCGTTTCATCGTCACTCTCTGAAGCTCCGTTATTGTGCTCTTCACTAGCTTTTTTTCTTTTAGACAACCCCTTGCCTATACTTGAAGCCACATTCCCTCTCCTCTCCCTCGAGTCATTTCCAACTCCAGAACCACCCTGGGTGGGAAATTCCATACTTGAACTCAAACGATGAGCATTCTCCAGATGTACTGATGACTGACTTTCAAGCAGCGACATGCGGCGACACACGGCGACGGTCCGGTGACACGTGGTTATTAGGTGAGGAACGGGCGGCGACACATTGGCGACGGGCTGGCGACACGCGGCGGCGACACGGTGACGACTGGGCGGCAACGGGACGGCTATTCTCCTCACGCAGTGGCGACGACCTCACGCAGTCCTCATACGAACCGCTATTCCCCACACCGGGAGCGGCCATTTGAGTACTATCCTTTCCTGACCTGCGAGTGGACGCCCTAGAAGATTTTCCTTTCTTTGCCGAGCTCTTCACTAGGTCACTACGGCCGCCGGACTTGGATCTAGACTCAGTCTTAACAACGTCATCTCCGACACGTGGCGACTCCTGACGGCACGGCGACTGCATAGCTGATGACGACTTGATGTCCGTCACAACAGACACATCGGTTCCTAATTTATCCAACGATTTATCTTCTTCTTTGGCTAACAATGGTTGCAACATGTGGAGCATATCAGCCATTAGGACGCCGAACTTCTTTTCCATCCCCGACACAGCCGAATCCACCTTGTCCGTAATTCGTTGCTCCATACGAGTTGCTTTCGCATCAAAAATTACGTTGGCTGTGGTCTGCATCGACGCCAGCAGCTCTTCATTTGAGAACGGCACCTGTCCTACTCCACCATCAATCAACTTTGCATCATCCGACACCACCACACTTTCATGAATTTCAGCAAAGTCATTTTCGTTTGTAGACGCCATCTTGTTAGCTCCCTCCGGTTGACAAACTGCAGTCATTCCGTCATCAACCAAAACTGCCGTTGCTGCCCTGGCCTTTTGATCTGCTTTCTGATCCGATTTCTTCCACGTATGCAAAATGTCTTTCACAGTTGAACGATGATGTAAATCGCACAGTTCACATACTTTGGTGACGAAGTTGCAGGGCCTGCATTCACGGCAAAGAGGGTGAAAATCTCTTGACTGTTTCTTGCAGCTACACGCATCAAATTTCTTCGAATTGAGTCTCTCACGTAACAGTTCTTTTGATTCTTCTACCGTGGTCATAATTCTGCCCAGAAAAGTTGATAACTTGGCCTCCAAACTAAAAAACAAAGGCAGCGATGCCAAACACGTCCTACCCTAACAATGTGCTCAAAATGTGATGAAGGGAACAAACAAGATGGCGGCCTCCTAGTTAGGAGTAGCAGCGCCCCTGGCGGGAGAGGAGAGAAAGTTTGGATACAAGCTAAAAAAGGGAGTTTTTAGTTGATAAATGAGCAGTGATAGCGTAAAATGATGATTTTAAGCATAATTACTGAAGTAAGTATTTGCAGGTAGTAAGAAAGGATTTTTGCTCCTTGGATTGGTCCAAGCCCTTCAGTGAAGCTGATGCGATTTAAAATTTTGTGTTCTGTATGTATAAATCTAATTTTTTAAAACTCAATTAAAATCAAAAAATTTAATTAAAATAAAAATAACTACCTAAATAAAAGCATGTTTGAAGATTTTTTGCAGCCCGGATGCCTAAGAGCCTTAGCAAAGCTTTGCATACTTGAAGATTTTTGCAGCCCGGATTTGGTGCATGCACTGTTGACTCCATCTCAAACGCACGATTCAGAAAAAAAAAATGGCGGTGCAGGATCGACAAGTTGCGACTATTTGATGTCCGGTCAACATGGTGTCGCACGGTTCTGATTGGCGTTTTAAACGGAGTCATAGTTTCAGTTTCGGATTCTGGGTCTGTACGTAAGACACAGGTATTTGTGAAACAAGGAAGTGGTATTAATTTGATCTTTGTTTCACAAATCCTTGCGTCATACTATTTCTGATTACACTAATTCTCGATGTATATAATAGTGCGCGCAAAGCGCGCCCCTGTGGACTGTTATTCCGGCCAACCAATCAGAAACAAGCTACATGATGTTGACCGGGCATCAAATAGTCGCACGTGATCGACAAGCTATGAATCGCTAAGCAATAGGAAAACAACTTAATGATAATAAAGTCCTGACATCCTTAAACAAACAGGAATCAACTGTAACGTATTCTGCTTAGTATATTACCATCCTAGATGGCATTTTATGGCTATATGATGCAAACTACTCAACAGAAGTTGGTGTCAACAGGTAAGTGGCCCACTAAAAACGCGCGAAAATGTGTTTAAGGGATGCCGTTATGAAATGACAAGCCTTAATGTAGTTTCACTTTCTGACAACATTCATGCTTTTTAGTGTGTAGCTCTGTTAAGCACACATGAACAAGAGGGGAAAAAAAGCCGCTGCCCACACGGAAAAGAGCACATATTTGGCCCAAAAAACAACTTTGTTTTTCTGAAGAGCCTAGTTTAATACAATACTGCAACAGGAATAAATAAGTTAACAAATGCAAGATGTCAATAACAAAAAATGTTTTAGTGCTTACCTGTAACTGTTTGGGTTTTTTTAACTTTACATGCCCTCGTTTGAAGCCATCGTACTTCTCAAAGATATCAAAAAATCTGAAAAAGAACAGGCACGAATGTACAATAGAAGAAACAGATATTAATTGCATTCTTACAGTTTACTGTACGTGGCATTCAAGCTGGATTGCAGGTTTAAAGGAAGGAGTTGTAGGATGGATAAATATGTAGCGACGTTTTTTCAATTGCTTCGTCATTAGCCTCACAAACTCGCAAAATACACAATTTCAAGTTCAAAGATACTTCTCCACACCAATATATCTTGCGAATTTTCGATAGTCCACTACTGTAAATGTTACAAAGCAGCCGACTATCTTCTTCAGGCAACGAACTACACCACTTTTTTGTCTCGTTAAGTCATCTCAAGCGTCATTTAAATATGGCGGTTGACCACGATCCAATACATTCACAAGGCCTCTTCAGCACTTCGCATGCAGTACGTTGTTGGAATTGCTACGTATCAAAGATTGGATCCCTGAACATTCATCAGCACGGCATTCTCTCAGACGTGGTTTTGAATACCCAGGGATTCAAGGCTTCTCAGATGAGTGCCCCAGCTCGAGTTGGATACCATTGGTGTGCCAGTTTTTCCCATTTTCATGTTGTGCTACGTTTTTATGTGGTGGACTACGATGTCACTTGTGTCAACTGTATTTCTTGTGTCTGTCACATATTGTGTAACCTTCATTCGAACCCCTTTCCTTGTCTCGCCAATGGTATCGCAGTCCCCACATGGCACTCGGTACCACTCCTTCCCGAGTGTTAACAGTTTTCTTCACTGCATGCTTTTGTCCAACTCATTCCCTCACGGTCTTGGGCTCATTTTCACTCATGGACTTCTTTCTCCCCAGTCTTTTTTCAGTCTTTTTTCGTTTTTCAGGAACAAGTTTGTAACGGCGGATGCTACGATGGCTGAGGTGCTTGTAACATCCCCGACATATGGTTGACTTTGGTCTTGGTAAAAAAAATTACTTTGGAGAGACTTGGTAGTTTATCAAAGCACAGTTTGGCTACGGACCCGATGTAGGGAATGGAGCATCTATGTCCTATTTTAGTTATAGGCTTAACTAGCAATATTTACACTAGGTACGCGCTGCCACCATGGTGGAGTGACGTTACTTGCAGAAATCCTGAGTTAAGAATAAACGTGGCTTGCTTGTTATTATAACTCAACAATTAACAACTGGGGAAAACAACTGACGTTTTAAACTCTTGGTTTATTAAGACAGTTAACAAATATAAAATGGTTATTAACATTTCACTTAGTTCACATTGAAAGCTTTTAAAGTAAAGCAACACGAATTTACAGATTCGGAAATTCAAAATACCGAACTTTGGGTTTCAGTTCTCAGTAATTTTTCATGCAGGAAAGTTCACCTTAGGGACCATTCATAAAGTATGTCACGCTTTTTTTTTGGCCAATTTTGACCGTCCCTCCCCCATGTCACATTTCGTCACACCTACTCAATACTCGTACCCCCCTGAAAAAGTATGTCACACTGACCTCGCCCCCCCCCCTCCGAAATTTTTTTTCTGGGAATGCAAATTTGTGGACCTGCACAAAACTTTAAAAAACAGTTTATTTTATTTGCCATGAGCCAGTTAAAAATGAAAAGCACAAATAAAGGAAATGGAAATTGTCGTTTTAACGTTCTCTTCAACTACTAAGGTTATTTCCGGATGGAGAGGGACAATTTTGCTAGGATACACCTAGGATCGTCACATGCCACAATCGACAAGAGCACGACCACATTTCCGGCGCACTTCTCTTCTAGAAGGCATGAGGGGAAGGAGGAAAGAGCGAGGCCAGAAATGAGACTAAAAAGCAACGTTGCTGAGGACGTTCCTAAGCGACGGAGTTATGTTCGGCAGTACGGACAGTCGGTAGACCATAGTTTTTAGACGTAAATTGTAACATCTATTCTCCGATTAGTTTTATACAGCTTTTCTTGACACATTTTTATTAGCTTTAAAACCAGTTTAAGTAGCCTACATTTGGTTGAAAGTACAAAATTTAAGTTTTCACACTGCCATCACAAAAGGTTTTAAATTAAAATGTAAATACACCAACACATTCGTTCAGCTGGAAAGCGGTTTAAGCAAAACAGAGATAGCATCTCAGTTGGCATTCTTTTGGGCACTGACTAATGTCTTCGGTAATAGTACAAATCAATCGAAGTAGCGGTGTTTCGGCGGCCATACCGTACAAATTAGTCGCATGTGCTTGTTTTCTTTCTAGATCCGGCCGATACTGCAGTACAAGCTTCACTCAACACTTCTGCGAAGTATTGAGTCAAAGCTCCTCAGAATCAATGATATAACATCAGACGGTGACGTTTCTGAGTCCATGCACACTTTTGGAATGTACTGAGGCTATTGAACTGATATTTCCTCCATTTCAGATCTTCTAGGCATTAATGGCATATCGTATTGTGGATGGAAAAACTGGTTGAAGAGAAAACCTTCAATTCAAGCCTTTCCTAACCTAACAACATTCAGAATGAGCTATACCTTATATTACACAAGGCACATGGCTTGTTTGTTTTGTTGACAAAAATGGCTTGTGCATTCCTCCACCTGATGCGAGCAAGTGCAGATAGAACTAGATAGCGCTAGTTGTTGCCACATTCTGCAGACTTCCATTCAGCGAATACCAACAGGTTCAACCAGAAGCAGTTTTACAGTCCCTTACTTTCCTGACACCTGAGCATGTCAATGTACAGTTTGACTATTAATATTTTTTCTTTTATTAAATATAAAAGTGTGACGTCACATTTTTGACAGCCCCCCCCCCTTCCCCCCCCCCCATGTCACGTTTTGTCACACTGAACTGAACCCCCTCCCCCCTTCGGAGCGTGACGTACTTTGTGAATGGTCCCTTAGGTCTATTTCAACCACCTAATTAAATAAAATGCAGCCGCAAGTTACAATCAGGCCTACAGTTTAGTAGTAAGAGGTACTCCCTCAAATAGGACTAAACTTCTTTTTAAATCTGAACTAGATCCGCTCTGCACAAGCACTAGCAATTTAAGAAGACTTTCACTTAAATTAAAGTTTTAAAATAAGTAAGATAAACGCTGGTTTTTAGGAAGGGAACCACCCTGACATTATGATTAACTAAGTCCAGAAACTGCCGATGTTCTACGTTAAATCATAAACTCTCAAAGCTAGAAGTTAATTTAAAACTAAACTAATAATTTAGAATGGGGACTAAAGAATAACTTTCAATTTTAAACTACGCGAAAAATACGAACCACTACCATTTGCCCGGCATGGCAACAATCGGACGGCATCTCCACTCCCAATCGGCGTGACAACCTACTAGCTTGAGATTCTGTGAGCTGTGCTAAGGACTGAGAGCAGCCTGGGGTTTTTATGCTGGGGGAGAGGATTCTGGCGACCAAAGCGCAGATTCATGAGGATGCTAGGCACCTCTGATTGGCTGAGGGCCAGAAGAACAATGGGAAAGTCAGCTGAGGAGAAGTCAGATGAGCAAAGGGCTTGGGTGTAGAGCCATTTGAAGGAACGAGGCCTTTGTTAAAGAAGGTGCGAATTGAGTTTTGAACTCATAACTAAGTGAATTGGCCTGTCTTTTTAGATTACGATGTTATGCGTCGCAACTATTGAAGGAAGGGGGGGGGGGGGACGAAGTGTATAGCACAGAATTAAACATTGGGATTTAATTGTAGGAATACACAGATCTTTTACTATGGTTTAATAGAAGGAAAGCTAGTTGTTGACTTGGAAATGGCGGTCACGATCGGCGATTTTTAACGGAGATTTCAGTGAAACTATATACAACAAAATTCGTGTACGGTAAAATTAAAGCTTAAAATAAATCGTCGAGCTCCTGGTAGGGTCCAAGGGGAAAGTTAAAAATAGTAAAAGAATAAACAGTTAGCTTAGCAAGAATGCGATAACGTATTTAAATAAAAATTATTTGCAGTGGCAGATGACTAGTTTGGTGAAAGTCGGACATTTTTCATAATGTTTGTGGCCTTTAAACAGGAATAAAAAACATCGTTCTAAGAGTGTAATCCAACATGTATGTGAGGTTAAGTACCCGAAGGCAGCCCCTCCTATGAACACAACTAATTAAGCTAGTGTATTTTGGCTTTATGCCTAAAAGAAAAGCAATAAAATAATTATATATGTACATAGACTTTGAATAACGGCGACCGGAAGTTGCGAGCGCTGCGGCCCAGTTTTGAGTGTTTTTCAAAATGGTGTGAGATCGAACGGTGATGAATTTTACAATTCTGTTTCCGCAGGATTTTAGTAGAAGTGTTGGGCTATTAAGAGTTTCAAAGATGGGTCGATTCGGTCCATTATTCGTGAAGATATGTTAAGTTGAAGTGCGAGGTTTTTGGCGCTAGAGTGCCAAAGACAGAAAAGTGTTCGTTTGGAAAAACGATGATTTTCCCCGAGGTTTTTTTGATTTTTGGAGTCCGGGTATCCTCTCCAATCCGGTTTTCTGGTAAAAGCCCTTTACAAGTTGAAACCATTTTTGCAAAAACCAGTAAACGGCATAGACAGTGATAATATTCAGACATATTAAAATACAGGAAACATTTTTATCACCTCCAAGAACGTTGCCACAACAGTTCACTTAAATTTTCGAGGAAGTAAACACCGTTCCTCTTCTTCAGAAGTCCACACCACAGCAGAGAACGTTAGTTCGATGTCAGTGAGAGTATATTGAACGAACGTTCTCTGCTGTGGTGTGGACTTCTGAAGAAGAGGAACGGTGTTTTCTTCCTCGAAAATTTTAATGAACTGCTGTGGCAATGCTCTGGGAGGTGATAAGGTGTTTCCAAAATTTTAATAAACCATTTTTCTTAAAAATGTACTGGATGCAGTCACTAAAAACATTGTTTAACAGAACTACTATGAAACTAATAATGAATTGTCAAATGGCTTATTTCCTCCATAATCGCTTAATTTCACAAAGACGACCTTCGCACAGTCTTGCTAATTTTCAACAGTACCTTAACTAGTCTTCAACACTGTTCTTATTTAAATTTTCGAAGAGTTGGAACTCTCTTCTTCTTCCGAAAACCACGAAAAAAATTTGAAAAAGCTTGTAGGCTACATAACAAGAGTTGTCGGTTTGACCTTGAATTCAAACTACCAACGCGCAGCAACCACCACTGATCTTTAAGGGGCGACAGCGGCCGCGGCTCCTGCCTGTGGGAGTTGCCAACGTGAGTCGAGTCTCGCTCCAACTTTGGGCAGCACATAGTTAATTTGCCGATATGTTGGGCCAGTGATATTCATCAGAGGGATTTGTTTTATCAAAAATGTCTTGATGGCTAGAGATTCGAGAGCTCTGAGGTGGGCTTCTTGTGCAGTGTTGGAACGAAGCAGAACAGATGTGTCTGCTTCGTTCCAACACTGCACAAGGAGCCCACCGCAGAGCTCTCGAATCTCTAGCCATCAAGAGATTTTCGATAAAACAAATCCCTCTATGAATATCACTGGCTGGATTTGAATTTGGCAGTTATCATAGCTTCCCATACTTGCAAGGCATGGCACACATCGTGCCTCCCATATTTGCAAGGCATAGAGCCAATCTGGCCTCATTCTTTTCATCATGTTGAATGGCTATGGATTTGAGGGAACGAAGATGACTGCCCCGTGCTGAATTAGAACGGATAAGCATTTGTTCTTTCCCAACCTATCCCATACTGTGTGGCCATACAATGAGCTGCAATGCCGTAATCTTCCTCCTCATTCCTAATGTTGCCCATGTGCTAGCCCAGCCTAGTCTTCACCTTTCCACATTTCGCCCACGTACATGGCACTGCATCCATTGCACGGCACTCTATACACCCCTTCTCTGGTATTCAACACACTCTTTAAAGCCTCTTCACCCCTAGCTTTTTGGGGCACCCGTCCACTTGTCACTTGATCCAGGGTCCATCACACCCCAATTGAGACACTTAATAGGGCAATAAACTTAGGAGAGCGGGTGGCGCACAAGTGGAGCATAGACAGAGGCCACATTGGGAGGCAGCGATGTATGCCATGCCTTGCAAATATGGGAGGCCATGATAACTGCCAAATTCAAATTCAGGCAACAAGCTAGGATGTAACCAGAGACCTAAATAGACCTTTGGAGGGCCTGATGAAGACAGTAGAGGTACTGTTGAAAGTTAGCAAGACTGTGTGGGTGTCTTCTTTGTGAAATTGAACGATTATGGAGGAAATAAGCCGTTTGACGGTGGATGCAGTCACTAATACCTCTAATGTAAGTCACACCAATCCTAGGTTTTTGCCGATAGTCTTTCGCTCTTTCTTTCGCATTGCAAGGCTCGTTTCTATAATTTTTCCCCTTTTCTTGTGTCCCTCTCTCCACCTTCGCTTTCTTAACCATCTGTTTATACAGTCTGGGGGTACCCTAGTTCGATAAACTTTCCCGTATTATCGCCCTGAATTTAATAAGGCTGCACCAATGCCAACTTTACCGATCCAATACCGGTTTTAAACATTTTGCCTATACTGGTACTGATATCCAAAATTGTATCCCCAATTTTTCATCAAAGATGTAGTTTTCTGAAAAGCTCAGTAATTAATTAATTATTAAAATAAAAAATGTTTAACATAGCTAGGAAGATACTCAGTGAATTCCTTAGCAAAACGCCACAAACTGCATGTCATTACTCGAAACAGGTTCCCGAGTTATCAGTATTTCTGCGAAAGTTGATGATATCGATACCGCAAATATCGGCAACCGATCCGATCCAGTTATCGGTATCGGTGCAGCCTTATAATTAAAAAACACTGGTGTGCTCGAATAGTGGAAGGGCAGTCATCCTGTGTTTCAAATAGATTGCCATCCTGCATTTATCACACAATGTTGCCTTATGAATCTTCAGGCTCAGCCAGCCCAAATGTATTACATACACCTAGTGAGCAATGAACTGGACACAATGCTGCAAAGAGAGTGGAGGATTGGGAAGCAGCCGCTTGAAAAACAGCCTAGCGAATACCAGAGGCCACAATCGCGCACAAATTTGAACTTTAATGAAGTGATACAAGATGTAACCAGCGTTTAAAAAAGCCCTTAGGATTGCCTGAAGAAGCCAGCAGCTACTTGTTGAAAATTTGTAAGATAAGCGAGCATATTTGATGAGAATTGAACTTACAAATTGTGGGTGAACTTCAAAGTAAATAGAGTAACCATTAGTTATTTCCATAATTTTACAAAAAAAAAAAAAAGAGTATTTTGTTTCTATTGCCCGGAGGAAACATGCAGTGCCTGTGTTTTTATTGCATTCCTTTCCTGAGGGATGCTTTCTCCTGGAGGTTTCTTGACTTTGTAGATCCACCCACTCTCGCAACCCAGTGCACATGTGCGACGCACTCCTCGTCTATATAACGCAAACTCGTTCGAGCGGCTGCCATCTTTTTTTCCCCTTCTTGATCAGTCATGGTGGTGACTCAAGAGGGGAGGTAGGGCAATAGAAACAATTTTCAGCCAGCCAGACAAGAGGGCCGGCAAAATACTCTTTCTATTGCCCTTCGGAAATATAGATTACCTGTGTTTTTATTGCATTCAGCAGACATCGTTCACTCTGGTGGTGGGTGCCACCGTGACGGGTGCCCTAGAGTTGCGAGGTGGTTCCCTCAGAGTCGTAGACTCTGTGATTTCCTTGGAATGGAAAATCCAGGGAAACGACTCCAAGTTAGAAACATAGAAAACATTTTTGGAGCCCCAAAGTGATAAAAGTAAGGTGAATACCTGGACGAAGGTGGTTGGTCTTTCTTGACGTTTGTTGGAAGATCTTGCGGGGTTGATGGTTTCGGTTGACAGTTCCCGTGTTGTCGAGATTCCTAGTTGGTCTTGTGTTCAGCGGTGTGTTGATTGAAGGTTCTGGGTTTGCGATAGGGCTTTCAGGTTGATTGTGAGTGATGTCGATTGTTGATTGAAAACTTTATAGTTGATTGGAAGTGTTGATTGCAGAACAGGTTCATTGGAGCGTGAATCCATCGTTTCCATCACAGACAGGGATGGTGGAGATGATGAAGCACATGTGAGAAAAATTGTTCCGTTACAGGATGCAATGAATTTACGGATTTTGCCGTGAGGACATTTGGATCACTGATGTTTTTCGTTATGTGAGACTTCCCTGTTTTTTTTTTTTGATGCAATAGTCTGTAAAAAGGGAGATTCTTTTTTTTTGATTTGAGGCTTTCTTAGTTCAAAAGATTGTCTTGTCGTTGTTTCGAAAAGTTGGCGTAGATTTTTCTTTTTCCCCTTTGGGGTGAGTGGTTTGTGTGCCCAGGCTGGAACATTTAACTTCTAATTTTTTTTTTTGGTCTTTATTTGAGATGGTTATGGCTTTGAGGGGAAGTTGAAAGCGAACCCTTTGGCTATGGTTCTGCATGAAAGACAAGGTAGTGACCTGGTTCTGGTGTTCGAGTTTTGCTTCATGTTTGGTGTGGCAGGCACGAAAACATCATTGTCGTCATATTGCCAGATTGATTGAGACGAAAACCTTTCTCGTGGCAAATTGGCGGTTGCGGATATCCAGTCCTTCATTTGGACGTCATTGGTGGGTAATGGCTTCTTAGTTATAGTCGTGGATGAGTAGGATGCTTGGTCAGGAGGAATGTTGGGTGTTGGAGTCACGGCTTCCGGCGAGAAGTATTGGGAATCAATCGGATTGAACGAAAAGATTCGTTTCTTGCGTGGAAATCTTGGTGATTTCTTTATAGAGGTTTCTATGACCTCGAAATGTTGTGTTGTAGCACTTGCCAGGCATTTGGAGATGTAAGTGGGGTTGAAAACTTCTCCGTGCTTGTGGATTCGTTAAAGTTGTTGATAATGACCGCTTGTTCATGTACTCTTGTTGTTAATTGATCATTGGCTGCACAAATTGAAGATATGTAGCCGCAGATGACACCTAGGGTGTTGTGTAAGCCAGTGAGGTTTTCCATGAGTCTTTTCTTTTGATGGCTGGAAAGGTGTAAGCCTTTCGAGACTTTGTTCCTAAGTTCTTGTAAGGAGACTAGTTCAGGTGGGGAGTAAGGAGAATTGGTTTCGATTGACACGACCGGCTCCTTCTCGGTCTCGTTTCGAGGAACTTGGAGTGTTGCGTCGGTTTCAGGTGTTGGTGATTTGGGAGCGGCCGTGGAATTGTTTTTAGTCTTGTCGTTTGTGGATAATTCAGGGGTTTCATGAAAATGGGGAGTTCAGTTTGAGTCTTTTTACTGTTTGTGGTCGTGCAGGTTTGCGCAGGTGAAGGGTTAGTTGAGCATGGTGTCGATGAGGATATCGGATACACAATGTCCGATAAGCGGGTGGAGTTTACAGGCGTTGCTGGCAGGTTTGAGAGTTTTCCCGAAGTTTTTTGTTGTGCATTTGTATTTTCCTTGCTGCACTTTTCCTTCTCATTCGTATAATTTTTGCCCAATGTTTTGGGGAAATTTCCTTGCAATAGGATAGGAGCAGGGGCAACGATAATAATCGCATGTGCGGTGACAAGCACAGGCGGGATGATGGTCCGTTTTCTTTTTTCCTGCGATTACTCCAGCACATTTACATGTTTGAATTTCTTCGTCACGTGCAAGTGACAAGTTTCCTGTGAGTCTTGCATCTTTTTTCGTGGGTGATGCTGCCTTGGTATTGCCTCCTCTAGTTTTCAGCATGGTTGTGAAGAGGCAACACTTTTCGGGTTGGAAAGAACAAAGCGCTACTTTACGACAATGTTTGGTCCCGCGGGGCCGTCTGGGAAGGTTGATGAGGAAGGAGGCGTAGAGGGCTTCTCGGTTGTGTGGAGGATCGTCACGTTTCCGGGCCCATTACTCTTTTTTTTTATCGTTGACTGGGTTGATTGCTTGTTGGGTTGCTATCGTGTTTGCATGCTAGAAACGCTTAATTGCGTGTCTGCATGGTGGGGGGATTGAGGCTTAATGGCGCGTCGACAGCTTGGTCATTAGCGCCAACCTCAGTCACAGTGCAGTGGTCCGGGTTGCCACTGCACCACACATTACAGAGATATTATGGTGGATGGAGTGTTTCCTTGCTTAATAGTGTGCTTGCTTGTTCTTTTGGCCGTTGGCTTTCTTGTGTGTTTGGCTGGTTGTTATGTGGCTTGTTTCCTTGCATGATGGCTTGATTGCTTGTGAACTTGTTTTTGCCTGATTGGTTTTCTTGTCCGTTGTCTGCTCGTTTTTATTCGATTGCGTTCATTCGTGCGTGTTCGCACGTGTGCTTGTTTACTTGTCTTTTCGTTCACATGTTGGCTTCCTTGGTTGATTGCTTGCATGTTTGCATGCTGGATTGTTTGATTGCTTGCTTGTTCGCTTGGTTGGTATGTTTGGTTGCTTGGTTGCGTACATGCTTGCATGTTTGTGTATGCTTGCTTGCTTGCATGTTTGCTTGCTGGTTTGCTTGCGTGCTTGCTTGCTTGCATGTTTTCTTGCTCGCATGCATTCTTGCTTGCATGTTTGTTTGCTTGCGTGCACGTTTGCTTCTTTGCTTGCTTGCTTGCTTGCTTGTATGTTCTCTTGCTTGCTTGCACGTTTGCTTGTTTACATGTTTGCTTGTTTTCTTGCATGTTTGCATGATTGATTGTTTGCTTGATTGCTTGCTTGCTTGCTTGCACGTTTGTTTGTCTGCATGATTGCTTGTATGCTTGCATGTTAGCTTGCTTGCTGCTTGTTTGCAACTTTGTTTGCTTGTTTCAATGTTTGCTGGATTGTTTGCCTGCTTGCTTGCCGGCTTGCTTGGTTGCTTGCATGTTGACTTGATTATTTGCTTATTGCGTGTTTGGTTGCTTGCTTGCTTGTTTGCTCGGTTGCATGTTTTGTTTGGTTTCTGGTATGGTTGCTTGCTTGCTTGTTTGTTGCTTGCAAGTTTGCTTGCTTGCGTGTTTGTTTGCTTGCTTGCTTGTTTGTTTGCTTGCTTGTTTGTTTGCTTGCAAGTTTGCATGCTTGCTTGCTTGATTGCTTGTATTTTGACTTGCTTGCTTGGGTGTTTGCTTGCTTGTTTGCTTGCTTGCTTGCGTGTTTGCTTGACTTGCGTGTTTGCTTGACTTGCGTGTTTGCTTGACTTGCGTGGCGTGGGAGAGAGGTACAATGGTTTCCGGACTCCGCATTGAGATCTGGAGGGGGGGGGGGGAAAGAGGGATTGTGTTCAATTTCTTTCCCTTTTCCCCCCTTTTTTTTCTCTTTGCTTGGAGTTCCATGAGACGAGAACCTGAAGATTGTCTTGATTTGTAGTTGTCCATGTTGTTGGTTGATTGGATGAAGAAACATTGTTCATGAATTCTTTATTCTTCAGAGGAAGAAAGATCGAATCGTGTGTTCCGGATGAAAGTAGCTGTCTGAAAATGCAAGACATTTTGCGTCTTCGTTTGAAACGAAGGCTATGTGTGTCTTGGTCTTCATGGAAGAGAATGCGGGCGGCGCTCCAAGTTTCCCTGCAGGAGCCATAAGCGAGCCGTGCATGACGAGGGCGAAACGGTCAGCCAGCAGGTAAATGTGTTGATAAGCAGCTGGGACCCTGGGCAAAGTTGGCAGGGGGGGGGGGGGGGGGCGCAAGGCGAAGCAAGGCCGGTGACGAAGGCGATGCAAAGGCGAAGGCGAAGTAAAGTTGAGGGCGAAGGCGAAACAAAGTTGAGGGCGAAGGCGAAACAAAGTTGATGGCGAAGGCGAAGTTAGCCGAGGTGTAGGTGAAGCCAAGTCAAGGCGTAGGGCAGGGCTGTAGAGGCAGTTGTCAATGCAGTCTAGTTCGGTACGAAGCCGAGGCGTAGGAGGCAAGATGCGAGCACGCCAGACGATAACTCCAAGACGGCGGGCATCAATCCAGCCAAAGCAGAAGCAGCCGTGGCGGAGCCAGCGGCGTAGGCGAAGGCGAAGCTGGACAGGAGAGAAGCGAAGCGACCGTCGCGGTCGGGTGGAAAAAAAATGGCAGCCGCTCGAACGAGCCTGCGTTATACAGACGAGGAGTGCGTCGCACATGCGCACTGGGTTGCGAGAGTCGGTGGATCTAAATAGTCAAGAAACCTCCAGGAGAAAGCATCCCTCAGGAAAGGAATGCAATAAAAAGAACATTTTGCCGGCCCCCAGCCAGGCCAGCTAAAAATGGTTTCTTTTTGGCCTAAAACATACTTAACCTGATAATTTAGCATTACATGTCCTCAATTAATGTCTCCCTGGAGGTTTTTAAGTTGCTTGCTTAGCCGCCTGCTTGCATGACCCACTGCGCATGCACAGCCCTCTCTATATAAGAGAGAACGTGGTCGATCTCGGCATTTATTTTCCTCTCAATCTGTCAGGCGATGACTCGAGAGGGGAGGTAGAGTGGGCTTTGGTTAAGTATGTTTTAGGAAAAAAAGAAACTAATTTTTAGCCGGCCTGGCTGGGGGGCCAGCAAAATGTTCCTTCTTTGTTTGCCAAATATATTAACCTGATAATTTAGCATTATCAGCAGACCTCATCAAACGTGGTGGTGGTGGCGGGCACCGATCTGACGGGGCGCCCCGGGATGCAAGCAGGCTTCCCCCAAAAATTTTTATTATAGTAAAAATTTGCACTTTCTTCAGAACAGGATGTTGGAACACGAAGTTGGATCTCTTTCGTAGGGTTTGGTGGCCATGAAAAAACTGTTGTTTATTGAGGGCTCTTGCTTCCTTCTGTGGATGGCTTGCTTCTGCTTCATTCTGAGTGCTTAAACCACAGTTCTGGCTACGACGATTGGTCCCAACCGGTGTGGTCCCTTTTCTTCTTTTGATATGCTCCTCAGGTAGTGGGAGGTGAATGTCGTTGAGTGACGCCAGGATGCGGCTAGTAGAATCTCTGCTATTGAGATGGGGTTGTAGAGTGCCCATGACGTTGAAATTGCTCTGACCTCGTATGCTGTTGCTCTTTCGCTGCTCAGGTTGGCTTCCGTAATGTCGAGGCTGAGGTTTCTCCTGTTTGGAGGTCTACCGGTAGGAAAAGTTGATTTTCGCCTTTACGGATGTCTTCATGTTGAGCTCTCGTGAGGTAGAAATGGGGTCCTCGGATGACTTAGTAAACGTTCCGGCTCGTCACCTGTCAAGGTTGAGAGGGGCTGGGAAGGTTATGGGTTTTGGTGGTTCGGATGGGTTCTGAGTCTTGGCTCGAAATCGTGCTCTTGGGTGAAGGGTTATCGAAGAGAAGTTTGGACCAAAGATGCAGTAGACTGTGTCTGCTGAAAGAGCTTGGATTTCGGAACAGCGGCGCTTGCTGCGAGTGTGACGAGGAAGACAGTTTTCCTGGTAAGGAGGTGAAGGGAGCTGTCTTGCATTAGTTCGTAGGGGACTTCCATTAGGGAATGTAGGACGATTTGCAAGTCCCAGTCTGTGACAAGTCTTCTCGTTGTTGGGCGGTCATTTTCGGAGGAACGGAGAAGACCAGAAAATCGGTAATCATCGAGAAGGTTGGTCTTGTCTGCTGCCTTGAATACCGAGTTTAGGGTTGAGCGGTAGGCAAGGATTGTTGAGCCTTTGAGTTTCTCGATATCGAAAAGGTCGGTGAGGAATTTTAAAAGATCAGGTTGAGAGGGATTGATTGGATTGATTTTCCTTTGTGAAACACCAATAAAACCATTTGGACCAATGGCTGTCATATATCCTGTTTGTTGATTCTCTGGTGGCTTTTTAAGCGATTCGGGTTGCATCAACTTGATGAATTCCAGCCTTCTTAAGGAGTTTGATGATAGTAGCCACGCGTGGAGGTTTAGACTGGGAAGGTTTGGGTGAAGTTCCGAGCCCTTTGTTGAGACAGAAGATCTGGAAGAAGAGGGAGGGTTCTTGGAGCGTCGACAAGGAGGGATAATAGGTGTGGAAATTATGATGCCGATGGCCAGAAAGGAGCTGTTAGAAGGAAGAGGCTTTGACTTTCTTCGGCTTTCCGAAGTATTTGTGGAAGGAGATTGAATGGTGGAAACAGGTATGCGTAGAGGTTGTGCCATGGGTTTGTCAGGGCGTCGACTGCCATTGCTTAGTCGCCCGGAATCGGGCTGATGTAATGGGGAAGTCAGCTTGACATTGGAGTACCCCATATTGTGAAGAGATATTCGCAGATAAACTTCATGACGCATCATTCCCCTGTAGGCATCATTCTCCCTTGATGAACGACGGGAGAGGGAGTCCGCGATCACATTCTTGTTCCCTGAAATGGAGGGGAAGCAAAGTGATGTTGTACGAGATGCAGGACGAGATCCCGGAAGTTAAGTTGGAAAGCAGTCTTGACTGGTTCCACCTTCATTCCTAATGTAAGCCAGGGCTGTGGCGTAGTCGGCTTGTATGGGGTGAGGCGGGATTCGGAGTAAAAAATGAAGATTTGTCTTGGATGAGACGAACATCAGTATGGACGGCCATTGTTGTCTTGATTTACACAAGCCTTGAAATGGTCACAGTCATTTCTGACTTGTTTTTTCCCTCAAAACGTGGGTTTTAGCCACGAATGAGACGAGCACCAGTGTGAGCAGCAATTGTTGTCTTGATTTCCACTCGAGACGTGGGGTGGTCATGGATGAGACAAGCAGCAAGCGATGCTCAATGGCTTCTGACGTGATTCTCACCTCAAAACGTTTGTTTTAATCACGAATGAGACAGGCATCAGGTTTAAGCCGGGCGCGTAGCGGACGGTCGGAGTAGCAGCAGGAGAGAGCACAGCATCCGTGGTCGGAGCGATGAGCTAACAGGCGGCTACCATCGTAAGGAGATGAGCGAAAGACAAAAAATTCAAATTCCTGGCAACAGGGAGTCGTCTTCGTCCTTGACGACATGAACGTCCCAGACTAAGCTGGGCGCGCAGCGGTCATCGCGGACGGACGGAGTAGCAGCAGGAGAGAGCACAGCGTCCATTATGAGCGAAAGGGCGGTTTCTATAGTGAGCAGATGAGCGAAAGGCGGGAGACAAGGCGACGCGTAGGAACCTCTAGAGGAAAATGAAAGCCGAGATCGACCACGTTCTCGCTTATATAGAGAGGCGCATGCGCAGTGGGTCATGCAAGCAAGCGGCTACACGCAACTTAAAAACCTCCAGGGAGACATTAATTGAGGACAATGTAATGCTTAATTATCAGGTTAATATGTTTGGCAAACAAAGAAACACAGGTAATCTATGTTTCAG
>JAHWFP010121255.1:49785-75836 GCA_023313725.1 Lithobius niger
CACTTTACCCGCCGCCAAGAACTGTACCCTCTTGTTTCCTGTCGTCGTCGATGTTTTCACCCCTCTGAGATAATGGGCGATAAACGTGTTCCGGGTCTTCCATCTGCCAGCTTCTAGGACCTCCGATATGGTATGCCCTGCCGCTAATGCCCAGGACGATGCCATCGCTCTCACCTCATGGGCGTTCATGTTGCCACTGGGGCCACCCAGCCCCTGCTGGTGGGCCCCTTCGATAACTCGGCAGATCCATCTGCCTATCATTCCTGGAGTCACTGGTTCCCGCGTCAGCTCCTCTCCACTCGCCGAGAGTTTGACGAACAGAGGGGTCCACGGGTTGTCGATGCGACGCTCGTGGAGCACTGGCTTGTTTTCGACTACTTCCTTCGTACGGGCCAGGTAGAACCGCATCGCCCTCACGGGGCAGTGTAGCCTGTCCGGACAGCCAGGTTCCAACGTTGGTCCCAGCGCCGTTACCACTATTGGTGTTGGCGTCTCGTCAGCCCCAAGAGTTTTCGCACGGAACTTCAAATGAGGCAAAAACGACATCTTGGACCAGTCACTATTAGCTCTTAAGAAATCAGTCCCCCTCGCCAGGGCCGCCAACTCGCCTTGCCGCGCAGCCGTTGCGACGGCAAGCAGAAACACAGCTTTCATTGACAGGTGTTCGAAGGACGCTCTCCCCAGCGGTTCGAACGGTGGGCCCGCCAAGTATTGTAGCACACCGGGCAGGTCCCATTGTTGGCACAACTTCCTCACTCTGGGCTTCAAAACACTAAAGGACTGGACAATACGTGACACCACAGGGCTGTTGGCCACCTCCCTACTCCCGGATACCGTCACACGGAGTTTATGGCCGCTCTGTAGCCCTTAATAGTACTAGGTGCGAGGCCGCTGTCGAACAAGGAATTTAAAAACTCGCACAATTGTTGAGGTGATGGGTGGAGTGGGTCTACTCCTTTCTTGGTGCACCACTCCGTCCATCCCTTCCACTTCCCTTCATAAATTTGCTTTGACGAGTCCCGTATACTTTCCACTACCACCTCCGAAACACCCCGTGAATAGCCACCTTTCACTAACGTGTCCTTCATAACCTCCATGCGTGAAGGCGCAGGATCTCCGGGTTGGGGTGGAGGGTCCTGCCTTGGTGTTGCGTGAGGATATCTGTTCTCGCCGGAAGTCTGACTGGGGCTTCTGTCTTGTTTGTCCAAAGATCTACAAACCACGGTGCCGTTTCCCACCAGGGGGCCACCAAAATGAACGTTCCCGTTGACTGTTTGATTTTGTTGAGAACTAGCTGAAGTATCTTGAACGGTGGGAAAGCATACCCGAACAGATTGTCCCAGCTCAGGCTTAGGCTGTCCGTCGCTACGGCCAACGGGTCCGGATACGGGGACACAAACAGGGGAAGTTGGGCGTTCGCCCGCGTCGCGAACAGGTCCAGCGTCGGGGTGCCCCACCGATTGAACAATTTCTCGCACACCTCCTGGTGCAGACGCCACTCCGTCGTTGGGATCTTCCCTCCCCTCGAGAGTTCGTCCGCTAGCACATTGAGACTTCCGGCAATGTGTCTCGGGACCAGAGTAATTGCAAAGTCCACGCACAGTTGAAAAATCCGATTCACTTCCTGATATAAGGAGCAAGAGTGCATGCCCCCCCCTCTCCTCAGGTAAGACACTGCCGAAGTATTGTCGGATAACACCGTTACCACTGACGCTTTCACCTTGTGTTTCCAGCACGCGAGCGCTAGGAAAACTGCACGAAGCTCCAGTATGTTGATGTGGAGCCCCTTTTCCACCGACGTCCACTTCCCGGCCGACTGTTCTTCCCCCATGGTCGCGCCCCACCCCGAGGAGGACGCGTCCGTGATCAGAAGCCAGTCCGACGCCAGGATGTGGATTGGCACGCCTTCCTCCAGATTGGAGCGGGCCGTCCACCATTCGATCGCCTCGATGGGTGCCCTGTCCAGTGGAACCTGGTCCTCCCACGATCCCCAGCTGTTCCACTCCAGTTTCCGCAACCAGTGTATTGGTCGTACACGCCATGCCCCCAGAGGCACAAGCGCCGCACACGAGTCCATCTGGCCTATGATCTTTGCGAGTTCCCTCGCCAGAGTCGATCGTTGTTCGAGTAGCGATCTCGCCGCCGCCGACACCTGAGCACATCTCGCCTTCGATGGTTTCACTAAGAAGGTCACCGTGTTGAAGGTAGCTCCCAAGAAATCGAACTCCCGGCTCGGCTCCAGCCTTGATTTCGTCGCATTGACCCCCAGCCCTAATTTGGATAGGAGCGTTACGCACTGTGTAGTGTTCCCCTCCAGAATGGAACGATCCCCTTGGCGCAGCAGCCAGTCGTCCAAGAACGCATGGACGTCGATGAGCATCACGTGTAGTGCCGCCAACACCGGCTTCATCATGACGGTGAATACATGCGGTGCCGTGCACAAGCCGAAGGGAAGGACTACAAAATGGTACGTCTTCCCTAGGCAAATCAGTCGGAAATAACGGTATACACTTGGATGAAGGGGTATATGGAGGTATGCATCCTCTAGGTCGATCGACGTAGTGAACTCCTCCGGCTGGATGGCCTCCCTGATTGAACCCAGGGTTTCCATTTTGAAATGATTGGACCTGATATAACGGTTCAAGTGGCGCAGGTTGAATATGAGCCGTGAGCCCCCGCTCCGTTTCGGGATGACTCTGGCAGGACTGTAAAATCCCATTGTTCCTGGAGGCGATTCTTGTAGGGCTCCTTTTCGCACTAACGTCAACACCTCTTCCACATACTCTTTCGACTCGGTTCTGGTGAGAAGCCAGTGTGGGGGCTGTTTGGTCAGGGGGGGTTCCGAAATAAAGTTTGGGGTATAACCCCTTGCCACCACCGATCTTACGAATCGATCGCCCGTCAGCAACTCCCATTCTCCGAGGTGGCACCTTATTCTCCCGGCTACTTGGTGGTGCAGCGGCCGAGACGGTAGTGCCAGTAATTGGTCAATGTCGTGTAGATGGGGGCCTTCCTCCGCCCCCTCTGTTGCGTGGGAATGTCCCACGCCCCTGAGCGCCTCGACCTCTCCCCTGTCGGGCCTGCCCAGAATGCAGTTGTTGTCCTTGCGAATGTGGTTTCTGCGCACTCGAATGTAAGGCACCCCCACGGGGGGGCTGTCCGCGAAATGGCTGCCTGTTCCCACCACGGTTGTTCCCACCGGCGCGTGGTTTCAGCACTGGGGTGGTCGGCTTAACTTTGTCTCGCAGTTCTGGGGCGATAGATAGTAGCTGCCCGTTGAAGAGCCAGGATGAGCGATGCACTGGCAGAAGCCGTAAGTTTTTGAGAGTGTCCTTACACAGGCCCTCTTGCGAGCCGTCCAAGTAGGAGTCTCGGCGATGTAGCACCGAATTGAATAGCGACCGAGTACCCCAATTAATGGCGTCGGTGTGGAACTCGGACGCTTTCCTCATCAACTTGATTGCAGTGTCAATGTCAGCAATGTCCCTGTCGTCGGGTTCGGCCGCAAGAAAATCCTTCAACCTCGCCGTGGCCGCTGCGTATGCCATGTCGGCTGTCGACGTAGCACGTAGGCTGGCCCGAAGCACTTTTTCGTCCTCCTCGAACTGATTGGAAGGCACTTTCACGAATGGGGGTCTGGGCAACGCAGATTCCATGTCCATTTTACATTCGCTGGACACATACTCAGTTTCGTCGTAAGTCTTGTATCTGCCCGCACGCGGTGCCCCCGCGTTTCCCACCGTGAAGAAAAAACTACCCTTCGTCAAGTCTGGTTGGGGAATGGGCGTCACCGCCGACAACACTTTTCCCTTGTCGCGTAGTACGCCACCGTTGACTAGGAGCTGGCGGAATAACACTTGCGATTGGGGAAGGTGGTGCACCTCTTTCGCCACCCGGTCCTGGTTTGCATAGGAGGTAGCAGGTGGCTCCCCTTCCGGCGTTTCCGGAATTATAACTTTAGGGCAGAACACACTGGGTAGTGACCGATACACCTCATCCACCACCCACGTCCACTCAATCGCCTCTTGAGTCGTGTACCCCATGTCCGGGTTACCATTTGAGATGTCCGGGTTACCGGTTGAGGGGTCCGGGTCGATCGGACCCTGCGTCGCCCCGTAACCCCCCAAACCAGGGTCCGTAGGAGGGTCTGTCGACGGGTTGATACCGGCGTCCGCACCACCCGTCGCACACTGTGGCAATACGGAAGAGGGCATGACATTACCGTGTTGCGCACTAACACTGATACTGGCACTGGCACTGACACTTAACGATGCACTTCCATCCCCTTGACTTTGCGAATTTGGTACTAACTGACCACTCCCGCTTGGGGGGGGAGGGGGGGGAGGTGCGGCCGGCCAATTATAGTTTGGTGGGTCACCCGGGCACGACTGAGCATTTTGGTTTTGCCACCCACCAACGTTTGGCCACGACCAATGGCCGCCATAAGTCGCCCACTGACTCTCCCAGGAACCCGGCAGTCCCCACGGCGGTTGCACGGGTTGGGTAGCCTTGTCCGCACTAGCAAGAGACCCGGACTGCGAGTAGTCCGTCTGCTGCAAACCCGGGTTCCCAGCCAACAACCCGGACCGGGGGGTCAAGGTGTCCGCATGTCCGGTTGCGTGTCCGGGCGGGTTCGCTAAGGGTTGCACCCCAGACCTAGTCCGGGCGGTCCCCATCGATCGCTGGTCGGAGGTTTGTAGGGACGACCCTAAAACCAGCCAGTTAGGATCGTGCGAGTTACCAACCCGCCTACGTTTTGGTGACGTATCGTCCACATCGTAAACTCGCTTACCCGCACTGCACTGTCTATTAGGCGAACCCGGGGGCGTGAAGTTGTCCCGACGATCGTCTTGTCCATCATCAAGAACCGGCGTCGAAGTCACAATCGGCAGCACGGACGGCGTTTTTCCCGATTTCGGAAGTCCAAAATATTTTTCGAACGTGTCCAGAATGCCTTTTTGGGTCGCTAGCGCCAGTTTCTTCTCGGCCGCCAGCTGGTCCGCCTTCCTTTGTTCCTCATTCTCGGATAGCGCTTTGTCCACACACGCGGCCACCATTTTGGCGATGTCCGCCGTCGATGGCGGGTTTGACAGAGACCCGGACTGCTGTAGCACAAAGGGAGCGACCGCACCCAACTGAAATTGATTTTCGCTTGCCGACGTCAAAGAATCTTCGCCCGAATCCACAAAATCGTCGTGCGCCGACATGGAATTGTTTTCTAGTAAGGCTAGTTCCCGGGCTCGTCTCCTCCTATCCGCTCTGTTGCGCGATTCGGCACGTGTTGACGCGATCGACGCAATCACGTCCGGATCCATGTTTACACAATGTTCAGCACATTTATACGACGTAAAATCACATACCCTACATTTCCGGCAAAATTCGTGGGGATCCGACTTATTTAGCCTTTTCCCACACTTCCGGCCGGCCTTTCCAGGGCAGGTAGTTGGTTTTGTTGATTTTTCCATGTATGAAAACGTAACGATCGCGACTATCCAGTCGCGTCCCAAAACAAACTGTGAAGCAGAGCGGGTAAAGGGGCGCCACCTAGCGGTGGTCATGGGCCCCGGGGAGCGCCATTGCAGAGACTGGGAGAGCGTTAGATTTCATGTTTGGGACGGGTAGCATTTCCAAAACGGGAAAGCATAATAAAAATACAGGTAAGTATTTTAGGCTAGCAGTAAAACCTCCCTCTTCTCCCAAATCTTCTGTCCCAACAAAAGGGCTCGAAACTACACCAAACCTGACAAATCTAAACCTTCAGGCCTCCTACCATCAAACTCCTCAAAAAAAGGCAGGAATTCATCAAGACGATGCCATCCGAATCGCCTCAAAAGCTACAAGGGATTCAACAAACAGAATGTACGACAGCCACTGGACTAAAATGGTTTCATTGGGGTTATGCAAGGGAAATTAATCCAATCATCCCCGCTCTGCCCGAATTACTTGATTCTTCACTGACCTTTTCGACATAAAAAAAAACTCAAAGGCTCAACAATCCTGGTCTACCGATCAGCTCTAAACTCAGTTTTCAAGGAAGCAAACAAAACCAATTCCCTCGAATACTACCAAATCTCAGCACTCCACCGCTCCTTCGAGAACGATCGCCCCACAACAAGAAGACTAGTCGCGGACTGAGAGTTATCAATCGTGCGACAATTACTAATAGAAGCCCCCTACGAACCAATGCAAGACAGTTCCCTTCACCTACTAACCAGGAAAACCGTCTTCCTAGTAACACTCGCAGCAAGTGCCCGTTGCTCTGAAATACACCCACTCTCCGCAGATCCAGCCTTCTGCACCTTCAGTCCAAATTTCTCGTCTGTTACACTTCACCCAAGAACAGGATTCCGTGCTAAAACACAAAACCATCTGAACCACCAAAACCTATCACGTTCCCAGCCCTCTCCAACTTGACAGGAGACGAACCTGAACGTCTACTCTGCACGATCCGAGCACTTCGTTTCTACCTGACCTGTACCCAACACGAGTACAAGTTTCGTACTTGGCTTGGCTCGAATTTTTGGAGTAACGCACATCCTATCAGTGGCAGATTTAAGGAAATAGTCTTGGGAGGCAAAGCCCTATAAGGCCCCCTGTCTTCCCGAAATTCTGACGACCTTTTTTTTTCTCTTTTTGCTAGCTGAAACTATTAGCAAAAGTTCTTCTGTTAGTTCTATTTTACACCTTTGCACTACTAATGCCTGGGAAATGAAGGCCCGTTTTACCATGACGGCCCTTTTACGACAAAGGCCGAGGTGCCTTTAAATAGCTGCAGTACCCGTTCTAATTCGGATAAATGGACGTGATTAGGCTTAGACGAATTCCAACAAGGGAAATTAAAATGATGTATATCAATTAGTAGGTAAGCTACGATAGTTTTTCTACAATACAACACCGTGCGTTTTGCGCTATTTTACCATAAGTTCTATCTTTAAACTGCCGTAGCTTAGCTTGTAATTAATATAAATCATTTTAATTGCCCTTGTTGGAAATATACATCTTCATCTTTCATCTAAGCCAATTCACGTCCATTTATCCGAATTAGAACGGGTGGTGCAGCAGTTTAAAGATGGAACATGTGGTAAATTAGAGCGAAAAGCACAGTGCAACAACTAGGGCTGGTACTTTCCGGTTTTTTAGTTATCCGTTTAACCGGTTTTTATTTTCCGGTCGGTTACACGAAAACCGTTTTCACGTTTTCAACCCCCAAAAAAAAGAAACAGCCCAATAAATTTCACACCTGCGTAATATATTATTAAAAAACAAGCTGAAAAAAAATATGATTTAGGCCTTGGTAAGACAAGCACAATTATTGACTACATTTTGCATTTTGGGATTTAAACTAGAAGAAAGTTGAACTTGATAAATTTAAGTATTTACTTTATCAAGAACTTTGACTTTATGTAGTTTTAAAATTTCTACACGATGGCTTAGGTCTATTTACGACAACGTAAGCCAAAAACAAAACAAAATTTAACACAACGTTTTTGTTATTAATGTTCCATTCATTTCAAATTATGAGCCAGAAAAATTAGCATGTTTGCATTTTCGGGTAGCAACGCATTTCGTTTTCGTGTTATGACGCCACTTCCCTGCCGCTCGCGCTAGGTATAGAGGAGTCCACTTCTCCATGACGCGGGGAGGGCCGATGCTTGCCAGCTTGTATTTAACTGCCTCGTGTACGCGCTGACGATCAGCAGTTTGTTTCAAAGATAGTAAGCAGCTTCGATGGGACAACAAGCCCACGCGGATTATTTGTAAATAAGCTGCCCCCTACCCACCTCGATTTTCTACTTTCACTGATTTTGAGTGTTTGGATTAGTAGGCCTAAATGATGCCACTTGGCTATTTTTGGCTCGTTCAGCGCGGGTTTTGAATAGTGTCCGCATTAAATGTTTTTCGGATATGGGTTTTATAATCCGTGTAACCGAATGTGAAACGCTTTCCGGTTAACCGTGTAACCGATCCCAGCCCTAGATACAACGTAGGTGAACTGCCGTAGCTTAGTTCCTAATTAAAATAAATCATTTTAGTTACCCTTGTTGGAAAATATTGTAACGTTTGTTCAATGTAGAAGCCAAACTTGAAGTAATTAAACCTTGTTTAATACGGAATAATCATGACAAGATTTGGATTACATTATAACGTTCTTTCTCAACACAAGAATCAACGAGATTTGAACACCGGGCTCTGAAGCCCTTGACTTTTATATGCTCCGGTCGGATCCAGAGCTCCACCGAAAAACCAATCAGCTCTTGAGTTCGTTAACCAATCCAGTTCTTGGTTACAAAGATTTTACCAATAGTGGCCAACTGGCCACGTTCTCCTGCACGTGGTTTTGGCGCTCCGCTCATGGTTTTGGCGCAAAACCTAAAAGTACTTGCAGTCACACAAACGATTTTGGCGCCAACAAAAGTCAACCACAGCACACAAGCAGGTACGAGGGTGAGCCAATGTCCGTTACAATATACATCTTCATCTTTCATCTAAGTCTAATCTCATCCATTTATCCGAATTAGAATGGGTGGTGCAGTAGTTTAAAGATGGAACACGTGGAATAGAGCGAAAAGCACAGTGCTACAATGTGTGTAAGCTGCTGTAGCTTAGCTCCTAATTAATATAAATAGTTTTAATTACCCTTGTTGGAAAATATACATCTTCATCATTCATCTGAGCCAAATCACGTTCATTTATCCAAATTAGAACGGGTGGTGCGAGTTTAAGGCCATGCCAAGTTAATTGTTTGGTTTACAGGTACGTGCGAGTGCCTTAAATTATCGCAGGTCAAAATGTTTTATCTCAATCTTGACCCACTCGCTAAAAATGACATTTTCGCCAAATTTTAACCGTTTGACATTTCAGTATACCATTTTAACCGGCTCGAAACCAGCTTTTCAATGGTGCAAATTTTAAACCTCTAGCTCAAACCACAAGTTATTCTGCAAAAACTAAAATATTTTTAATACTAGATGACATTAATAGCACATTAGCAAAATATTGAACTTTTTTAGGCTGACTGCATACTCTTTCAGCTTCGAGCTAGATACATATCAAAGAAATGTGGTTAGTTAAATAAAATAAAAAATAAAATAAAATGCCTGGTTGCCTGGTGCTTCAATTTGCAACCTCGCCCGTAAACTAAACAATTTTTTCTTGCGTGGCCTAATCAAAATGTTGGATCTAATTCTGTAAAATTCTTTCTCGGTTCACATGAAAGAACCTAAAAATAGTTTGCTAGACAAAATCCTTTATTTCATTAAACAGTATTTACGGCAAAGAATCTGACCATTTTACTTTGAGTTATAGAAATATCGAGTAAACAAATGACACTCAAACTCAAAAATGTCAATACTCATCACATCAGTATTGCGAATTTTCGATAGGCATTACCCGAAAATTCGCAATACTGATGTGATGAGTATTGACATTTTTGAGTTTGAGCGTCATTTGTTTACTCGAAACAGTATTTTAGCTGTACCATTAAGTAGTATCACATGTGTCTTTCATTTTTTTTAACCTCAGTATGAAACACTGAGAGAAACCACAAGGTACCCATTACAAGGAATTTTACTCCTCTCTATCGTTACCTCGTCTTTTAAAACTGTTATGTCCGGCACATTAGAGCAACCATGTTTAAATTTGAATTGGGTTAAAATATAACCTAGAAAATAAATCAAAAAAAAAAAGATTAGTACTTTGGAGTACTTACATTTTTCCAAAAGTTGTTGGCACAAATGGTGGGTCATCCAATTGGAACGGCATGGACCAAGGAATATGCAACTGAGGTGCAAGTTCTCGCAAGATCATATTACTGCGGGAAAAAAATTGTAGTCATACATTTAGCTTATTTTGCTATAACTGTACATCAGCGTACAATGGGTAAGAATAAACAAGCAGCTACAACGACTACCTAGTCGCAATCAGTCTTCTGTACACTTTCGCCACTTTTTAATATGTTGAGGCACACAACTTTATTGCACACTGCAACAACGATCTCTATTATGTAATCAAAAAGTAGTAGCTATCACAATTGCCGGTCAAAATTGTGTTACCTTTTAGGCCTACTTTAGATTATAGATTTCAGCTTTTAGACCTAATTTTTTACCTGCCGTTTTAATTTTGTAAGTAGCAGCTAACGGAGAATTGGGTTGAACAGCAAGCCTATTCATTTACGCAACACGGTGTGCCCCTCGGCACACAGTTACAGTGTTCAGCATTGCCGAACGAGCCACGTATACAGATCAATGTTAGCGAGCAAAGTGACGAGAGAGACGTTGTCATGGCAACATAATTTTAAGCCTAATTTTCAGTTTATATGCCTAATTTTAACACCCTAAGTCGAAATGCCTATAAAAAAAATCCCAAATACGATGTTGTATTTGTTTTTATTGGAATTTGAGCAATTTTTGACTGAAGAATGGTGCTGTGGGTGAAAATTAGTGGTAGACAGAAAATACAGGTAGGCTAAGCATGTTAAAAAAGATTTAAAAAAAACAGTAAATATCCCTTAGGCCACGAAAAATAAGTTGGTTCTCAGGCGCTACCTGGTGGGCCAATTTACCCCCTGGTAATCTTTTTATTTGCTGGCGCAAGCTACATTTATTGCTGTTACAAGGAAAAGCAATACAGTTAGCTGAAAATAAGGAATATATTTACATAACTTGGCATGCAATTGTACTCTAAGTTTTCATTAGAATAGTTCACATACAATTTCAAAATTAAAATAATATCTTTACCAATATCTCTGCAAATTCTCAACAGACAGTAATCTGGAGATGTAGGGGCTGAGCGACAGTCTTCATCTGGCATAAACAAAAAATTTGCGTCACTATGTCATGTTTGATCATCTCTCGATCGTGTGTTTGAATCGGCAGCCGAGTGTAGCCTCCACCACTTGTGCGGCCGGTCCTCCACTTCTCACGCAGCTCGGTCAGTAGTGGCGCCAGCGAACTCCAGGTAGAGGAGCAATGATTCCCCGACAGGGGGGGAGGGGGGCCAAGAAAATGAACATTTTTTTTTATTGAAATATGATCCACTTTAGCAGAGGTCCGGTGAAACCAGCTTGGGGGTCTGGGGGAGGGCTGTTATCTCCCCAAGCGGGGTCCGGGGCAGAGCCCCGGAAGCCGATGCATTTTACGTTATTTGAGGGCCTATGTTCGGCTTCCCGAGACACGTTTGCACCACATTGTTAAGCAAATTTTGGATGTTTTTTCGTAAAAATTTTTTAGCACGAGAGGTTGTAAAAACCTAATTGACCAAAATTCTGGTTTTTTTTTAATATATTTTATTTACAAATTAAATTAAATTGTGAATTTAAATTTAAAAAAAATTGTCAGCACTGAATTAAAAAAAAATTAATTTAACGTTAACAAACACTTATAATTTAAGTTAGAAAAGTATTGTTGCTTACTTTTCAATTGGCGGAAGATTCGGATGACGTTCCTGAATTAACCGAGAATTAGTTTAAATCACGGTGGCGATGGGCTAAGAGGAGAGCTACTAGCAAATTAAACCGCCAACTATTCTTCAATTTTAATTCTTTGCTCGGTTTTTATGGAATTAATTGTTATCAGACTTCAACTGACGAAAACTTGGAAGGAAAGCTTTTTCTGTACACATTTATCTGACGTTTCAGCTATAACTATAGCAAGAACATACAGTCAGACCTCAATGGTATACGGCCATTTGTGAACACATGTGGCGCCATCCCTGAGCTCGGTATTAAACTCCACGGAACATAAACTGTATTCCAGGACTGGATGTACCCTGAATATTCATCAGTTCAACCTTATCTCGGATATGGTGTTGAATAGCCAGGGGTTCCAGGCTCCTCAAATGCAGGTCTCTGTTTTGAGTTACACAGAAGGAAGGCCTCAGTGCCCTACCAGTTGATCTTATGGTGCTTTTCCATGTGGTGTACTGCAATGCCATTTGCTTCCACTCTGTCACTGGTGCCTGCCATGTGCTGCTTGACACAGCAGCAGATTCCTTTTCACGTTTTTCCAAGATAAATGGCACTGCAGTCTAAACATGGTACCCCGCATACTGTTTCTCTGGTGTTTACTATCTTCTTCAGTAATCTTTCCTTAAGCTCACTTGCCTCTCCTCTTTTTCGTCTGGTTTAGTCCTTTAGCTCTTGACACGTACATTAAGAACTTTAAAGGGCTAAAGGACCAGCTTGTCTGGAGGAGATCGAAACCAGAAGCAAGGGGACGAAAAAGAGAAGAAGGCAAGTGAGCTTGAGGAAAGATTATTGAAGAACAATAGTTAACACCAGAGAAGCAGTATACAGGGTACCATGTGGAGACTGTGATGCCGTTTATGTTGGAGAAACGCAAAAGGAATAATAATAATAATAATATGAGGTTTAACCATACATAGATGGCATGGAGCAGGAAGGGCAAGGCCGCTTATTCCTGTCCAGTCTTTATCAGGAGTTAGCAAAAGCGCATGTTAACCAGCGGATCCAGCACAAATTCTGGTCGTTTCAAAAAGCGCTAGAGACATGAATTCCTTAAAAGAGCTGTACAGCTTTTCACAGAGGATGCACTCACGGTCTGCTCGGGCAAGGAGTTCCATGGGTGGATCACCCTCACCCCAAAAAAGTGTCTTCTACACTCCAAGTTTGCAGACACCACTGCCAACTTTAAGGAGTGACCCCTAGTCTTCGTAACAGGGCTGGGGTCAAAGAAAGGCATGTCGACAGCCAAGAAACCTCTAACAATCTTGAAAGTCATACACAAGTCTGCCCTCAGTCTGCGCAGCTCAAGTGACTCTAAACCAACCCGAAGGAGACGTTCACCGTAGGACAGGTCCCTCAGGCCAGGTAGCCGCTTTGTGAAGCCACGCTGCACCGACTCAATAAGATCGATATCCCTTAATAGGTAAGGTGACCAAACCTGACTTGCATATTCAAGAAGCGGTCTCATGAAAACCTTAAAGGCCCATGTCTTTACAAGCATGTTACCGGACAAAAAGCAACGTTCCACGATAGCAAGACGTTTAAAAGCTTTTGCAACTATAAGGTTGCAGTGTGTTGATGACTTTAAATCTGCTGTCAGGTGGACACCAAGGTCATTTATCTCGAGAACCCCAGGAAGTGGGAGATCATGCAAAAAGTAAGGACTAACGGTTTCCCGCCGGCCAATGTGAAAAACTTGGCACTTTTCAGTTGAAAGAGGGAGCTGCCATGTCCCACTCCAATGGGAAACAGCCTCAAATTTGCTGCCGTGTCAAGCAGTACATGGCAAACACGAGAGACAGAGTGGAAGCAAACGGCCCTCCTTGTGTCTAACTCAGAGACCTGCATTTGAGGAGCTGGAGTTCCTGGCTATTCAACACCACATCCCGAGAGAAAGTTGAACTGATGAATATCCAGGGACCATCCTGTCCTGGAATACAGTTTATGCTCCGTGGTGCCTTTAATAACGAGCTGTGCGAGAAATGGAGGAACGGCCTTACAAGTGATGGAGGCTGCGCTTGGCCTTCGATTTAAACAGTAGACGATCGAGGATATGATCGAACATGATATAGTGACGTGAATTTTTTATTTTTGCCTGATGAAGACAGTCGTCCAAGTCCCTACATCTCCAGATTACTGACTACCAAAATGCAGAAGACATTGGAAAAGATTGGGGTTGTACAATTCTGATTGATTAGCTAAACGTTTATCATCAGGATAAAAAAAGCGATTAACGATTAATCCTCCCCCCTCCCCACCTCCCCAACATTAAAAAAATAAGATAGCACTTAAACGCCCACACCATTTTATCATTCTGTCCGAAAATTTGCATGCTGTGACGTCACTTGAGACTGGGGCCCTAATGCATTCGAGGGCAAATCAATCGGAGCTCGCGATACTAATGGAGTTCCAAAACGGACGTTGAAACAAAACAATTTATGCGAGGAATAGGGGCAGTGACGTAGAAGCTCATGACATCATTCATTGCAGACAAGGAAACTAGAATTCCCAGCTTTCGAACGCGACTAAGAAAGCAGTAATTTTTATTGAAGCTTGGATATCATGCATTAAATTTTGTTGTCTCGGTCTATAAACTGCTGCAGTTTTGAAACTAATGATAAAAGCGTAAAACGTGATTAACATTATAAATATGAATCTTGTCTTCTTAGCTTCAGGGTACCTTGCGTACATCGTAAATCAAACAACATCTGGAAGGTCAAAGCGGTCAATGATAACTTAAAAGATTGGATATGAATGAGTTTACTTTTCGAGTGTGGGTTTGCTATGTGAAAGGTAGTGTTCATATTGCTTTCAGAAAGTGAGGACGTTCGGTTTGTATTAAACGAAAATTACTAAATGTTTAATCGTCAAAAAGACGATTATCGTTTAAACGATTAATCAGCACAACCCTAGTAAAGATATCTTTTTTTGTTTTCAAATTGTGCGTGAACTGATTGCCGATGATTCAAAGTAAGTGAGACTACATTTTTAGAGTACTCTACGTTCTTGCAGCTGTATAAAATTAAGACCCAAGTTTTTTGGGCAGTTAAAAGCAGACTTGAGTTACTACAAATAAAATAAAAAAATAAAAAGCCTGGTGGCGTCGTTAATTTTGGAATGAAAAGGCTTACGAACCAAACATATTTCTTTTCACGGCCTTAGTGGATAAATTTTCTTTTTCAAAAATACACATTTTATAAAATGAGAATTACCAAGCCATTTTATATTTAATATAAAAAATTACTACTCAGATGCACACATAGCCATTAAATTCTTAGCTTTATGTATTTCAGGTGAAAATTGCAATGGTATTACAGAATTCATAGCGATATAAATTTACAGAATTCATGAAGCGAAAGGAGAAAAATTCAAGAGAAGGATTTTAACATCATAAACTTACCCCAAGATTTTGGAACAATCGTCATAGTACTTCATTGAATTTTTCACAAAACTAAAGCCGTTGACATCACACACATAAGATTTTCCATTGGCTCGTAATAAATCAAATCCACACACAGTTTGCTGCAAAAGAAAGCTCTTTGTAACAAACACAGAATTCAGAATTTGCCAAAGCACTAATTTTATGGGACAGAAGAGAATAGAACAAATACAGTTAGGTTATTCAAGTTTTAATGTAAATAACACTTAAGTATACAAGAATTATAACAGTTTTGCATTAGAGGTATTTATGTCTACCGCTGGACAACATAAAAGAATGTTTATCAGATCCCAGCATTAAAGGATTGAGCAATTTAAACTTAGATAACAAAGAAACTTAATAATAAAAAAAAAAAAACCTTTAAGTTTAATCCCGTTTGGATTGTACCCAAGAAATTTTCAGGTAGTGTAAACCTTCCACCGGAACGAAACAACACAAATTTCTTATTTAAGACACGATTTTATTGGCTCGGACTGTTAATTTCATGATTTACAACTTATTAGCTATCATCACATTTGCCTATTTTGAAAGAGGTTGCGAAAAGTGACGTATTTCATGTGCCAATCATGTGTAGTAGGTTGAGAGTTGTCGACAATTTACTCAGAGTTGGGACAATCGAGCAAGTGCTATCGCACGGACTTCATAAGGTTCTTCAGGCACCATAGGCTGAAACCCCAAATTTGCTGTTTTGGAAATGATTATATTTTTGAATTTGTTTAGGACAACAAACCTACAAACACAACAATCCAGTATTGTTGTTTGTAGTGTAGATTATGTACAGTATTGGATACTGATTTATGACCACTTCAAACGATGTAATAAATTCTGTTCTTGGTAGATGCCAATGTTTGTGCAAACATGTTTCCATTATTGACATAGAACAACGTTTCATTGTTGGAGCATGTTTCTAAGCTGTAGATGAGGGAAGTTTTTCACATAACAATGCTAAATCATAACAATGGAATTTTGTCCACTATATAGCACTGCATCAATGCTTGTGTGGCAAAGAAGTGTTCAAAATTCATAGTCCACTATGGTACTTGGGCCCCATGCTCAAGGGTGCTTTACAAATTACTGAAAAATGCAATTTTAATACTAAAATTGCTCTTTACTATCCCAAAATACTTACGTTCAGTATTGGCTTAAATCGCTTATTTACTACTCAAAAGATCAAAACTTAAAATTTAAAAGCTATCCTCCGCCAACAGGGGCATTCTAGCGAATAACAATGCCTAGTATGCCACCCCATCTTCACAATCGCTTTAAAAACCCTAGGGTTTAGGGAGAGCGGGGTTGGTGTGTGGGTTACACTAAAGGTAAGTATTTTAGGATAGTAAAAACTAATTTTAGTACAGTATAAAACTGTGATTCTTACTATATTCAAAATACTATCATTTAGTATTTGCCGACTTTGTTGAATTCAGGGTTATTGAACTACCATATCAATAACAGAACCCACCCAATGAAATGCTTCATTCTTTCTTCCAAGGCAGATTCTTCTTCATCAACCCTATCCAACATTACTTTTCAAGCCAAAAAAAAAACTCTTTCACCACCAAACTGTGAATAAGAAGCAGTAAATTTGAATTTTCAAAGAATCTGTTCGTTCTTCTCCTTCAGAAGTCACACAAAAGAAAAGAACATGTAAATGCATCCGATCACATGCTGAAGATGTAATAGCAATCAAATTCAAAATTTAAGCATTCAACGTCTGGACTATTGACCTCTAAGAGACACGCACAATTGGCTGCTGATGGTTAGGTTGCAGATCCCATTGGTCATACACCCTGGTTGCTTACAGGGAGGGATGATGTTTTCGATATGCTCATAGGTGGGGCACGAATGGACAACCAACCGTGAGGCAGTAGGTTACAGGAACGAAGGCTTGAGCAACGAATGCTTGAATGACGAATGCTCGGCCAGACGAAGGCACAACCAACAGTAGAGGCAGCTGGTCTCAGGGAGTAATGCTCGAGCAACGAATGCTTGAATGACGAATGCTCGGCCAGACGAATGCCCAACCATCAGTTGAGGCAGTGGGTTTCAGGAACGAATGCTCGAGAAACAAATGCTTGAATGACGAATGCTCAGCCAGACAATCCTGCGGAAAAGGCCATAGTAGATAACTGGGGCGTCCGCTGATTTGGAAGGTTTGCATAGGAAGCAATCCGGAACTATCTCTTCGATTGTCTTAGAAGTACAGCCAATGGAATGGCGGTTGGATCGTCATTCGCTGGGTCGTCAGGGAAGTGAATGTGGTTAATGGGTGGAGCATCATTCGGTGAAGTTCTTGCATTCATTACTCGTTGGTCGAGTACGGGCGCAAAAACAAGGCTGATGCCATCTTGGTCAGTGTTCACATGGACAGGGTCTGCGGCTAGTGGCGGTGGCAGGCTGGAAGAGTGGTAGGCCTAAATGGCAAGACATCGATATCTTTCGGACGAATGGTGGCAAGACGAATGCGAGCGCTTGTAGCTGGTGTTGCTGGCTGTAGAAGCAACCAAGTCATTCGTCAGTTTTGCCTCTGTGGAATGCGAAACTGAAGAGGGCGGCAAGTCAGATGGTTGGCGTAGACCAAATTCGGCAATGGATCTGTCAGCTAACTGGTTGACATCAAGACCAGAAAGGGAGCGGTCAGCTCGGGACAAATGGGATGTCAGGTCAAGGGGTTCTTTAGCCGAATGCTCAGCCAGGGCAAGGGACTGCATTAGTTTTCGTTGACGCTTAAGCTGGTCGTAGGTGGCTTTGCCTGCCTGGAAATCAGCTTCAAAGGTCGAAAGGTTCAGCCTTGAGGTGTGCGAATGCTGGCCGGGTTGGATTGTAGAAGTGACAGTAGTATTCACAATCTCTTCATTCGCATTCGGAGGTCCATTAGACAAATGCGGTAGGGTAAGAAAAGAAGCGAAGGCGTCAGAGACGACGGCGGGCACAGTCAGGGACAGGAGAGGGTTCGACCGGTCCTCGATGGGTTGTAACTCGGACATCCTTCCTTCAGAATGGCTGGCTAGAAGATTTTCAGGCGAATGGTGGGAAACAATGTGGCGTGGAGACGTCCTAGAGGAGAGTGATGAAAACGAATACGTGAATGTGCTGTTATTGAGGGAACCCATGTGGAGCCTCGCGGCAGGTTGGGAGCAGTCTGGCAGTAAAGCTCAAGGGGTTAGGTGTCATCCGTGTGTTGGCGAGAGCTGCCATGGCATTCGTGTGGTTGGGCTTTCGGGACAGGGCGGTGCAGGAACCAGAGGCGGAGCATTTGAGCCATTGGTGTCTTGCGTCGAAGCTCATGGATGTATTTGTGGTCGAGTGGATGGACAAGTCATTCGTGGTGGTGTGTATTCATTGCGATTTTCTTTCTTCGGGTCTGTTTGTCAGTGACAGGCCCGAAAAATTGCTGGTGATGTCGGCGGCCATGAATCTTCCCAGTCCCTTCTGTTTTAGGGGTTGAAAAAGCCATCCATTGGAAAACATCACTGGAAGCCAATAGAGTGTCACCCTAGGTGGTAGCGCCAGTCGTTGATGTTCCAGATGATCGACGGGTGAAATCTTGCCATGTCCGAGACAGGCTGGAGGAGTTGAAGGTTGGAAACTTCTTAAATGATTCACTCAAAACGTGACACAACACGCTTGAGGCGAGCAGGGAAATAACACCGTGGTTTTAGATGGGATGAACTCTACATGCGGCCTCTACTACAGTGTTTCTCAAACTTTATTCAATCGCGACCCCATTTTTCAAAATTTGACCACTGGAGATGGATCATTACCCATACATGCCGGTAATACAAATTTAATGCTTCGTAATAGATGGGTTCCAAAATTTTTTCTTATTTTTTTGTCGGAGCAATGTACTTGTTTTTTGATCACACCTGCTCCAAATTTGGTACAACATTTATTAATTTTAATATTAGCTCATTTTCCACAAATCAGTCTCATTAAACAGTAAAACCCCAATTCGCACAGGTAACAAAGGGAAAATCGAACAAGTGCTTCAATGGCACGTCGTGACAAATCATTGTACAGTACTCTTGTTTGCACCAAAATCCCAGAATTCTTACATTTCCTTTGATTTGAACTGAAGTTTCAATGTTGAGTCTTTCAACGAGTGAAAAAATATTGCTTCCTCAATTTGAATTTTAAAATTGAGAAAGCAATATTTTAAAAAAAATATTACTGTCCTTTTTGTTGTGTTCTTTTTGTCTTATTACTACCTATTATGCATCTGCTCCAGTCCAGAGATTACACATACTTTCCCTACCTGCACACACAGATGGCAGCATTATCAATAGATTGTCAGCCTCGATATAAACTCTGCTGTACTGTTTGGATGGTGATGAAAATTTATCGTTTTGTAACTCGGCACCTGTTGCTTCATATTCACGTGAAGTAACAACTTCTCGAAAAAGAAAGTTAATATGAATCATTCCTCAACTGCACCTTTTTCAGTTACTGGTAATGAGAACCTCTTTGCGACCCCAGGATTACTTCTTGACGACCCCACTGGGGTCGCGACCCACAGTTTGAGAACACTGCTCTACCACATAGCGTTCCAAAATCGACTTCCGTTTCGGTTTTGTCAACCACACATGTTTATGACCATTCCACCACTCTAAAATACTCGGTTCTAACGACCACACAGGTTGTTTTCACGCCACCGCTTCTGGCAACGTTGACGCCATACCAATCTGGCCTACTTTTGTAATCGGCCGCCTGACTTCCGGGCCACGCACATTCACTATATCACTGTGCCAGCCTTCCACCGAAAATTCTTCCTCACCCAGCTGCCACCCACCATAATCAGCGTTACCATCGTCGTCAACAAATTCATAACTAAGCTGTGGCACCGACTCCACCCGCAGCCCACGAATGTTTACTAAGTCATACCGCCGAGCCTGCTCATCCTCCTGATGGCACTCAAATTTTAGAAATGTAAATTTCTCGCTCATTTCATTCCGCCTATGGCCTTCCCTGCTCGTTCGGCTACGTCACTCCTCGTCACGTAGACAGAAATCACGGTTCGGGTCTCTGCCCAGCCCTTTGTCTGCAAGATGGCATTCACTCTCTACTATTCTCGTATAACACATTTCTCTAAACTCCATGCATTTCCTTACCCATCATCGCTGATAGACACGCAATGGCATCTACTAAACTGCCCCAGGGTATGGTCGGACTCGCAACGCCTGTCGAAGCGTTAGGCTTATCGCCGCCATCTTGAGTCACGGCCGTCTTCTTGCCAATCTGATCCACTGCAGTCTTTCCGGAATTTACACTATCTACCGGGTAATCTATGCGCATCAACTTTCCTTTCGTCTTATCCCCCACTTTAGGCATCGCTCCTATAGCGTGAGCACTTCTCAATAATCGTCTTGAATAGATCCACGTGAGCACGTACCCAAAACAACTTGTCGTGGCCACGGCAAAAGAGACAGTGGGGATAGAACGCGAAGAAGGGCGGAAGTGACGGAAGTGACGTAGGAAGACGCAGAAATTGTTGACTTTTGCATAAATTATGGTAGAAATTGTAAGAAAATAAGGGTTGGAAAGGGCCAACTTGGCAAAGGGCACTAGTAACACCGCGAGGAGAATTCTAAGAAGGAGAACAATAGATGTGAATGCTTTCGAGCGAGCTCGATTTATAAGGAGGGCCGCGCATGCACGGTTGGGCTGCCAAGCTGGGCAGATCGCCGAAACATAAAATTCTCAATGCACAGAGAGCAAAATGCAAATATTGACAGGGATCGTATATTTTCCGAGCAACAAGAAAAGTTTGATTACTAATGGTTCAAGGGCTCTCAAATGGTATTTTTGTCAAGTGTTTTAATGAAGGAGAATAGAAGCTTGGTCCCATGTGCTATCTTGTGATTGGTTTTACGATGTAGTTCTGCAATGCCGTTTTGTTAATCTACCCATCGTGTGGCACCCATGTGATCAAGAAGTCTTGCCTGCAGATGTCATTAGGTCTCCCAAGTATAGATTGATGGGCAGCCACGTTATGGCACTTTGTAAACCACGTCGCTGAAGTTTTTCACGTTTGAAGAAGGCTTATCAGGAGAGTCGTAACGATCAGACGGGCTTCAGCGGAGGGTGGGGGGGGGAAGAGGCAAGAATGCTGCTTTTCTTTCTTCTGGTTGGGTACCATTGTAAGGGAGCTGGAGAAACCAGGGGTTAAGGGGACCTGGAGACAGGGGACGGGTTGGAATTGAGGGAGGAGGGGGGAGGGAGAAATAGTTTTTCAGATTTGACTTGTAGGTAAGCCTACAGAGTTTTTTCAAGTTGGGCGGATATCTCAGATGACAGTCAACTCCTCAGTGGATCAGGATGCGGCTTAATTCTTCACTTTTGCGAGGTAAGTATCAAGACACACGCTAGCGTGTCGCCCACCAAAACTAACGACAACATCCAGATAGAATATATATTACAAACAAAAACGTCAAGTGTGCCATAAAAAAGGGGGTTGTTTGATTGAATTTTCACTTGTTAAAATGAACACGGATAAAAATTAATAATTTTTAATTGAAATAATAAAAAGAACATTTTGCCGGCCCTCAGCCAGGCCGGCTAAAAATGGTTCTTTTTGCCTAAAACGTACTTAACCTGATAATTTTAGCATTACATTTGCCAAATCTGATGTTCTCCTGGAGGTTTCTTCCAGTGCGCAGACGCCTGCTTGCATATCCCACTGCACATGCGCGACGCAGTCCTCCCTTATAAAAGAGAGCGTGGACACTTTCGGCATTCATTTTACTCTCAATATGTCAGGCGGTGACTCGAGATGAGAGGCAGGGCGGGAGTTAGGTTAAGTATGTTTTAGGCAAAAAGAAACCATTTTTAGGCGGCCTGGCTGGGGGCCGGCAAAATGTTCTTTCTTTATTGCCAAAACATATTAACCTGATAATTTTAGCATTATCAGTTGATCTCGTCAAAATTGGTGGCGGGCACCGCTGAGATGCTTCCCCCTGTTGGACGCACCTCGATGAGGAGTTCGGCTGCTTCGTTGTTTGGCGCTGCCGCTTTATCCTTGCCTGGATACGCTCACTACTTTACCATTAACTCAGTCCACACACTTGGTTGCCTTGACAGTTGGTTTATTCCTCTTCATGGCTGCTCACAATCATTCTACAGACACTTGGGGTCGGATGTTCTGTGCCTCAATCTTCACCCGCTCGGCCCGCCCATGAGCTGCTACGCCGCTCACGTCCATGCTGCTCGGTGTCGCATGCAAGAGAGAGAGAGCGGGGCACGGACGCAAGGTCATGGGACTCAGGGAAAGGCCAACCGGGTGGGGAGCGTCCCAGGGCATCCTCCCCCTCCCAGAACAAAGTTGGCCTCCGGACAACTGTTTGCCGGGGAGACATTGGTACATTCTTTACATGTCAACTTAGTCTTACAGATTATGTCATGGTAACCAATTAACCCTTACAGACTTATGAAGGTTCTTACCTACGTAGGACACTTTGCAGGACCAAGTTACATCACCTTCTCCATGCAGACATACATTTCTCTTTCATGACAGTTAAAGTGAGGTGAAACACCAGTTTCATGAAGCTACCTGATTACAATCTGTTCAAACTCAGTGTTAACCCTTCAAAAGTCAAAGTGGGAGCGCAATTTGTTACAATGGCATGCGAGTTTCACCTAAAAACCTGAAGATTGCAGTTTTGTCTTTTTCCAAGGTCATGCATGACTGGAGGTAACTTACAACCAACACTAAGGGGTGCTTAACCTTAGCCAAAGTACGCTAATGCCCAAGGGGACTTTTTACCTAAGGCAGTGACTCTTTACATCAGCCCAAAATTACCTTGTCATTTGTCTTACCCTCTAGAATTTAACGTCATCCAGTCTACACTTAGTTCACCCTTTCTGGCCCTCTCGGAAGGAATCTCAGCCTTGTTCCCTCGGACGCTTTTCCAACTCTGTGTCTGAGGTTACACGCTTTTTGGCAAGCCTCGTGGGATGGACAAGGACGGCAATAATTTACGAGCTATTAAAGGCACTGTTGAGGAATGGCACTCGGCGTGTCGCCGCAGTCGCCGTGAGGAGGTGGTGTTGGCCCGTTTGCGCATTGGTCACACTCGACTTACTCACTGTTTCCTTTTGCGGGGGGTTTACCCTCCTGAATGTTATTGGTGTCGGCGGCCACTTACGGTCCGGCACTTCCTTGTTGATTGTTGCCATCTTGATGGTTTTCGTCGTCGTTTCCATCTTCCGCATGACATTGTGCGTCAATTGGGCGATAAGTCTGTCCTCCTGTCCGGTGTTTTTCAATTTTTGCAGGAGGTACAGATGTATGACAAGATTTAGATTAGGGGTTTGAATAATATCTCTGTAATGTGTGGTGCAGTGGCAACCCGGACCACTGCACTGTGATTGAGGTTGGCGCTAATGACCAAGCTGTCGACGCGCCATTAATAGGGTGTTTCAAAAAATCGAAGTACTGATATTTGAGTGTCCCACCCTGTAATTCTGTTCCTCTATACGTGAAACAATTCTGGAAAAAATTTCAGCTACATTGAAAAATATTTAGGGGTAGCTCACAAGCGTTGAAGTTTTTCATATTGACAGTATTAAAATACATAGATTCTTCATTAATCTTCAACGTGCTAACTGCTAATTGTGCAATTTCTTTTTTTATACTGGCTGCCCCACTTGTCTCAGCACCAGCGCCTGCAGCTAGTGTGAAAACGAGACACAAAACAGTTATATGGTGTAACTGGAAGTAAATTTACCATCGAACAGGGTAAATTACCATCCGAGTGGTTTTTTTCCACCATGGGAACAGTGGGCGAAATGGACATGTCCTTCTAGCTGGCATGGCAAGGAATCCTACGCTGAAAATAGGAAAAGAAATTGTTGGAAAGGAAACAGCAAGCTGCTGCTGAGTACCGAACAGGAGTGGCACCTTGACATCGGATGTATTGTTAAGTGAGGTGAAGAAAACTCCGCAAGTTATGGTGATGAAACCATTGATGTTGATGCTTTTGCTCAAACTCAACTTGTAAAAAACATACCATGAAAAGCCAGAAACTCACTCCAGAATTGGTGACTCCTTGGACATAACTCAAATGAGTGACTGAGCAGCCACATTAATTTTAACAGCCACGGCAAAGAGGGTGGATCATAACATTAATGAGTTGAATGTATGGTCTGCTACCATTTATAGATCGCGGAGGCATATTCGAAAGGAAATTGCTTAAAAGTTGAAGTCAGAATATACTCCTGAAGTCTCACTCGTTGTTCGCTGGGATGGAAAAGGAGCTGATTGATGTCTTCCTGTCCTTGTTTCGGGTGTTTGAGTTGATCAATTGTTGGGAGTACCTAAACTTCATCAGACACGGGAGAGGTGCAAGCATCTGCTGTCGTAAAGTTACTGGATGAGTGAGGCATTACCAGGCGTGTTAATGCCATGTGCTTTGACACAACCTTAACAAGGGGCATGGGTTCTGCTCGATGGGTGGCGGAAACGCTGAACAACCTGAATATTTTCATGCTGCAAGCACAGTTCAAACTTACTGCCTCAGAAAAGACGGGTTTGCGCAATGTTTGAGTGTTCGTAATAACGTTGTACGTAGGGCTTGATTTATCGCTCCCCATGCAGTGTCTGGTCCTGTAAATGATGAAGACTTCCTCCAAAAACTTGCAATGTATTATGCCGTAAACTCCAATTTGTCGAAAACTGCATTCTCCAACTTTTAGGCACATCTCTGGTACTCGAGTGAAGAATTGTCAGGACTTGGTTCTTTGATTCCTTTGTTCCACTCAAGTGCAGGCAAAAATGTTACAGGCCATTGCAGAAGGCGGTCATGAAAGTATGGTGGAACCACCATCACCAACTAGATGTTACTCTGCGAAAGGATATTTCAACTTTCACTGTAGCCGATTTTGTGACGGAAAACACTGAAAATCTTCACTCACTTAAACACACCAACAGACTTTTGAAGTCCTCGGTGTGCCAAAGCCGTCTCGTCGCGCCCTGCATTTCAAGCCTCTCCATGACCTAGAGCCACGGAATGCCAGAGAAGATTATAAGCAAGACCTAGACATAGTCCTAAACCTTACGTAGTTAATGACAATGATGAGTGCGGAGTGGCATTAATTACAGAGCTGAACGCTTTGATTACTAAAAACGAGCATTAAAAACAATTTCTTCTACAAGTCGTTACCAACCACCGTAAACCAATTTCTGAAATGTAGGAAAACTGACCTTTACACGGAGAAGGACTAGGAATTCTACCTTTTTGGTATTGGTAGCAGACTACGAATGTTCTTCTTTTAATATTCATTATTCAATTATTCATAGATTCACAAGTTCAGTTGTCATCGTATGCAATGGTCGCGTTGCACTGTGATTTGTGTCGCATAGCGTATAGTATTGTAAAGTTGTAAAAACTTTAACAAGCTTGAGCGACCTCTTAATGTTGTCCAGTCTGTCCAAATTTTTGTGGGAGTTATTTTCTCCCTTAGTGGAACAAAATTAGGGGGTGGGACACATGAATTTACTAAATGTATTTTTTACCCATACTATCTGAAACACCCTAGCCATTAAGCCTCATCTCCCCCCCCCCCCTTACACCTAGTTGCTGACAGGCGTAACAATTGATGTTCTTCTTCCAACTGTTGTCGCGAGGTGCTTGTTGCCGACACGAATATTGGCTCGAGTCACGCGAAAGTCCGGCACTTGAAGTATGCTGGTTGGCAGGCGCTGCTGAAGAGGGTGGGGATGGACGCGGCAAAGTTCTTGCAGAATGCGACGATGATGGTGGGAGGAGGCCACCAGGAGGGTTTGGACGGATAATAGTCTCACCTACACTAGTCTCACCTACATTAGCTGCTACGGATGCATAGGACGGTTCGATATGACGAACCAAGCGCAGATGGTTGTAAAGTGGCATGCACACTTTGCCAATACATATTGGTGGGATTAGCAACACTCTGACCATTCGACTAATTACCTTTACAAGTTAAAAAATTTGATGGTTTAAACGGGACGGAAAGCCAATTGGGCTCGAGATTGGTTAATAAATACGGATGCAAACCTATTTACGTTGCCTTTTGGACTTACATGTCAGACTGCCTGAGCAGGGAATCGAACCCAGGACCTTTGAAATCAAAGGCCAAGGTCCTACCGCTGAGCCAGACTGACACGGCCAATGGCCAATG